>JAJMLQ010000172.1:0-64695 GCA_030569715.1 Williopsis samutprakarnensis
ATCACTGACTTGACCACTGTTGGTGATGGCGGATGAGCTTCGACGGAGTTTTGGAGATGAAGTCTTGATAATTTCAGGGGTTCATGGTGCTACTTCATCAATGGAAGTTCGGCTGACCATACCTGGTATGCCTAAGATGAAGGTTATCTAAAGGATGTCTGTCCCACATCCTCTAAATAACCTCCGTCTGGACTCAAGAATCACTGACTTGACCACTGTTAGTGATTTAACACAGGACGCAATGATGACACCATTGGCTGCTGAAGTGGCTAGAGTTGGACAGTTAGATATTGTTCGGATATATATCAATCTCGAGCCATCTTTGGAGGGATTACGCACAGATGCAGTTGTACGGTATCCACCGGGATTGGTTCACCATTTGTAGTCGCAGACTAGCACTACCTCTACTGTACTGTTCAGGTGGCTTTAGACCGTATAGTGAGAAGCTCTGTGGCCTGAGACCTCAATTTAGAGGATCGCAGAACTCAGACCTCTCTATATTTGTCTATTAGTTACCTAAACAGTTATGGCAAAAGAGGGAAGTACGTTCATTTGGTGCCAACACGGTAGGGGCAACACTACCATATTGAGTGTGTACGACTCAATGCGTGTTGATGGAGGTAATGATTATTGAGCAGAAACATTAACTTTGTTTAACAAATCTCTGGATAATTCAATTCATTGATATATAGATATATGATAACTGAGCCAGTGAACTTCCAAAGTCAATTGTAGAGCTATAACATAGCACCATGGAATATCCAGTAGACTTCACTTGAAGCTCGGTTTTCATCATAGGGTTTATACTAGTGTTGCATCTACTATATTAATTGTACACAGCGCAGGGAGACTCACACAACTAGTGAACATTCAAGAAATAGACGGCATGCAATGGGTCTTTAAAGTGATGTTTGCATAAGCGTATCTGTGACCCTAGGGAATAAGACATAAGACATATACATCGTGTTTCTATAAGAAGTATGTAGAGGGGTTCCGAGTAACGGCATATCTGGATCCATTCTTGGTCACAAATCATAGGCCATAGTGGATTATATATACTTTTTTTTATCAATTAGACAATGAAGTTATTCTGATTCATTTTTGTTTCATTTAGATATAAGCAAATGCATGCGTGTTCATTTTCGCTTGTGTTTTTGACCAAATTGACCAAATTTGTCAATGGCTATATCTCAAGAAGTTTTGGAAAATTACATACTCATACTTGAAAAATCTCTTATTTGAAGTATTCATTACACATTGGTAAACTTCTGGAGAATTTGCAAACCGTTAATATTTTTATTAGTACATTCTCAACTTTAACATCGACACTTCAATGTAGAACTCCGAAGTAAAAAAATGCCTCCTATGGGAATTGAACCCATGATCCCCGCATTACGAGTGCGATGCCTTACCACTTGGCCAAGCAGGCTGAACTTCGGAGTTTTACTGTGTTTTCTCGGTGATACTGTCACGTTTATGTGCTCTCTATGCCTATGTAGTATATAGTGTTCCTAGAAATTCTTATGACTCTTCCTATTCACAATGAAGTACAGCCCTCGTTGAACCTCATAAATTCAAGAGCGAAAATCATCTGACTACATGACAATTCTAAGTGTGTAAGTAAACACTGTCTGTTCTTTATTCTGTTTTTGGAAAGATCTATGTATACAAATTCTTCAATGGCTGATTCGTTCATGGCACACTGAACAATGAAAAGTTTCTCACAATGTTTGGACCATACTCGTCATAATCAGCCTTTGTATGGCAGTAACTTTGGAATTCGCTTGTCTGTGCAAGCAAACTACCTCCAAACCACACGGCATTTCTTTGTCTTCTGTGTGAGATGACTTCAACGTCAACACCACTAGATTTAGCAGAACTCAATCTCTCAGACTGAGTGATACGTGTGTTGACTATCTGCTTGATGTCACGTTGTAAACGACGTCCAAAGTCTTTGAACATTGTAGAACCACCAGAGAGAACAATGTTACGGTAAAGTCCCTTTCTGACATCGATTGGACATGCTTGGATGACATGATCCACAACAACAGGCAAAGGCGTGAGGAAATCTGGTGAGGCAATCTCTGGGCTGAAGAAGATTTCCGGTGCAAGGAAACGTTCATAACCGACATCGACAACCTTCTTGGAACGTGTCGTTTCGACAATATACTGGGCAAACTTTTCAGGTTCACGGTCAAACTTGTTGAACTCCTTCACAATGTCTGGACATACATAACAGAATTGTTGTTTGATCTTTTCTGCAGTTCTCAATGAAGTATCGGCTTCACCACGATCTCTGAGAAGGCTTTGGATGAAGAGGGTGATATCACGACCAGCCAATGGGATGTTCTTAATGGCAGAGCCAATGACATAACCTTCAGCAACCGGGATAACATGGGTGACACCATCACCAGAATCGATAACAGTACCTGTTAAGGATCTATCGACAACTTTTGAAGAAGTCCAAGAAGCCGCCAATGCAAGAACTGCTTGCACTGCGATGTATAAACCCGCACAGTTAAAGGATTCAAACATGATTTCAGCAGTATGTTCTCTATTCTCGGGAGCATTCAAAGGAGGTTCTGTCAATAGGAAGTAATGATCTTCAGGTTCACAACGGAGATATTTAAAGATGGAATTTTCCCAAAATCTCTCCATATGATCCCAATTTTCAATCTGTCCGTGTCTAATCGGATAACTCAAGGAATATGCCTGGGTGTTTGAAGCTTCAATTGCCTCATCTCCGATAAAGAAGTCCAAATCCTCGGTACCACGCTTACTTGAAAGATACGACGATTGAGCAGCGCCTGTTGATGAACCTCCAAGGAATGAAGGCTTTGCCGGTGCTGCTGGCTTACCAGATCCACTAGAACGGGTAGCGATTGCCGTTGGAAACACATATGAAGGCGCATCGTTACCGGCAAAACCCAACTTGGTAAGACCGGTACCACTTTAGTTGTATAACGTTAGTACTTGTTCATCAATTACAAATCAATCAACTGAAAAAAGAGAGAAACTTGAAGAATCACAAGCCTTATTGGTAGAACAATAATCCCCAACTTCCCCCTTAGAATCCACTTACTTGTCTAGAGATAGTCGTTAGTATATAAACCAGTGGAAATTGATTAAATCTAGTATCACTCACCCATAACAACAGCCGGTGTAGAGGTATATGACATCGTTAAATAGTTGTTGATCGTCTAATTCTATTACAACTCCAGGTATATTCAAAGTAATTGAGAGCGTGAGTATTGGGTTATAGATTCGTTTTCCGTTTCGAGAGGGAACAGACACAGGGGACCGAAATTCGCGGGCCACGCGCTAAGCGCACACCTTTTCTAACGGGGAAAATTTTAGCTGAAGATGAAAACTACTCAAAAAAGGACGATAAAAGTGATGAAGATATCGTTCAATTGAACGTGTAACGGTGTAAATTGTCATTTCCAATGGGAAGTGAAAGCATGTTCAATGGCTGTTAATTGATGTAGATCAACTATGATTCATTGTATAAGTTGTGTGCTGTGCCCTCGGTGCAAGGGGACCTCTCCGTGTAAACAGGGCCTCCGCCTAAACAGGGCCTCCGCCTAAACAGGGCCTCCGCCTAAACAGAGCCTCCGCCTAAACAAGCTTGCCTGTCCGTCTAAGCAAGAGCCCCCGTCTAAACAAACCTGCCCTCGGAATGCGCCCAGGGAATGCGCCCAGGGGCACTGCGTGCCCCCCCCCCCCCGAAACTCCAACGCCGATAAACAAAAACCAAGGAGCCGCCCAAAGGGGAACCACAGCACTCAGCGGCAGCGATACAAAGGAACAAAACTCGCTTCAGGAGGAAGCAATTACAACAACGAAAACAAGCACGACAAGCACGATGTCACAGCCCGCAGATTCCTTCGCTTTACAACACATCTTCCAACAGTTGAAATCGCCGTCACAGACGGAACGGTTGGCCGCTGTTGCGGAGTTCAAATCTCAACTAACCACAACGGCCAGAGAAGTATCACCAGAACAGTTTACGAGGTATAACAACGAGATAAATAACAAGATCTTTGAACTAATCCATGGCTCTGATTCCTCTGAAAACATTGGTGGAATTTTAGCTGTTGATACTCTGATAGACTTCTTTGGTGGTGAAGATTTGCCCTCTCAAACGTCAAGGTTGGCAAATTATCTGAGGTTTTTAATACCTTCACAAGATGTTGAGATTATGAAGTTGGCAGCTAAGACCCTCGGTAAGTTGGCAATTCCTGGAGGATCATTAACTAGCGATTTCGTTGATTATGAGACGAGGAACGCCATTGAATTGTTACAAACGGAGAAGAACGAATCTAAACGTCACGCTGCTGTGTTGGTGATTGCAGCGATTGCCGAAAACTCACCAACGTTGTTCTACACGTATGTGAATACGATTTTGGAGAACATCTGGTCTGCATTGAGAGATCCAAAGTTGGTGATACGGATTGATGCCGCTCAGGCACTCGAGAGATGTTTGGACGTTGTTTACGAAAGAGATCTCAACTTGAAGAAGAATTGGTTCAACAAACTGATTGACGGTGCTTCGCAAGGTTTCAAGATGAACACTTCGGAATCGATCCATGGCTCGCTGTTGGTTTTTAAAGAATTGGTTAAAAAAGGTGGTATGTTCATCCAGGATAAATACGATGCTCTCTTTGAAACAACGTTCAAATATAGAGAGCACAAGTACAACATCATAAGACAGGAGGTGGCACATATCATACCGCTATTAGCTGCTTATAACTCTCAAAAGTTTGTGGAGAAATACCTGCACCGTACAATGATCTTTTACTTATCACAGTTGAAAGAGGAGTCGGAACGTTCTGCAATACTCATCTCCATTGGTGATATCAGCTTCCAAGTTGAAGGTCAGATAACAACGTATCTGGATGCCATTTTGGATAACATCCGTGAAGGATTGCACTCAAGGTCAAGGTCAAGAAGAGATATCGAACCTGCTATCTTTTACTGCATCGACAAGCTATCCTACGCTGTGGGACCTGCATTGACAAAGCATCTCCAAAGGGACATCCTTGATCTATTGCTCTCTTGTTCCTTGAGTGATCATATGCGTGAGTGTCTGTTGACATTATCTCAAAGAATACCGCCTTTAGAACCGGTTATCAACAAAAAGACGTTGAATTTGTTGAGTTTCTGTCTATCAGGCTATTCCTTTGCACAACCAGGTTCACCAAATTCACCAAAACGTATGAGTTCACAGCTAGCACTTCAATTTAGAGAATCACATTTTTCACGCAATGGTTCGTATAACGACGATGTTATTATTATTCAGGCATTGAAGATGTTGGGGTTTTTCAATTTTAGAAATGAATCCCTCTTCGAATTTGTGAGATACTGTACAATCACATACATTGAACATGAGAATCGTGAAGTACGTAAGATGGCTTCCCTAACGTCTTGTGATTTACTACTGAAGGACTCTGTTTGCTTTCAAACTTCAAGTTATGCATTAAATGCTGTTTCGGAAATTTTAGACAAGTTAATCACAATTGCCATTACAGATCCTGTGGCAGACATCAGATTGGCAGTGTTGACCTCATTGGGTAAAAACTTTGACCCTCAACTATCACAAGCTGACAATGTAAGGCTTTTGTTCATGGCACTTAATGATGAGGTGTTTGCCATTCAAAAAGTTGCCATCCAAATTATTGGACGCTTGTCATCGATAAATCCAGCTTATATCGTTCCATTTTTAAGAAAGACCTTGATTCAACTTTTAACAAAGCTGGAGTATTCCACTGCAAGCAGAAAGAAGGAGGAATCTGCCATTTTGCTTTCTCTTTTGATTAGTTCTTCAAAGAGCATTGCAAAGCCCTATACAAAGCCAATAATCGACGTTTTGTTGCCAAAGTCGAGAGACAAATCTGCATCAGTGGCTTCATCGTCCATTGCTGCTTTAGGTGAGCTATCTGTTGTTGCAGGTGAAGATATCAGACCGTTCATTGCTGATTTGATGCCGTTGATTCTTGAGACTTTCCAAGATCAAAGTTCCTCTTTCAAACGTGATGCTGCTTTGAAGACCTTAGGTCAGTTGGCAGGTTCCTCTGGTTATGTTATCCAACCTTTGTTGGACTACCCTCAGTTACTCAGTGTCATTATCAACATTCTAAAGTCTGAGAACTCGCCTACTATCAGACGTGAAACGGTGAGATTGTTAGGTATCTTGGGTGCTTTAGATCCTTACAAGCATAAGGAAGTTGAAAGAACATCAAAAAACATCACAGTTGAAGGTCCACCTACAGATGTTGCCCTGTTGATGCAAGGTATGAGCCCTTCAAATGAAGAATATTACCCAACTGTGGTGATCAACACCCTAATGAAAATCTTGAAAGATACATCCCTCGCTGCATACCACTCCTCGTGTATTCAAACAATTGTTCTCATCTTCAAAACCATTACTATCACTTGTCTGAAGTTCACTGGGTCCACCATCTCTGCCATCATCAATGTTATGCATACATGTCCACCATCAATGCTGGAGTTCTATTTCCAACAGCTGAGTGCATTGATAAGTATTGTGAAACAACATATCAGACCACATTTGGCTGAAGTTTTTGACGTTATTAAGGAATATTTCCACCTTGCAAACTTGCAGGTTACCATTGTATCCCTGATTGAGTCGATTGCTAAGGCATTAGGAGGTGAATTCAAGTTCCATCTTCCACCTGTGCTGCCACTATTGCTTGATGCTCTGGGAAATGAAAAACAGCCAAACGTCTCTTTGAGGGTGTTAAAGGCATTTGTTGTGTTTGGTTCCAACATTGAAGACTACATGCATCTCATTGTTCCTAATGTCGTGAGGTTATTCGAATATGGTGCTCAGAATGTCCGTAAGGCTGCAATCACTACGATTGGAAGACTTTCAAGAAACGTTAACCTCAATGACATGTCCTCAAGAATTGTACACAGCTTACTCAGAGTTCTATCCACTCGCCAAAATGATGAGTTGACCCGAGCCTCGATGAACACGTTGAGTCTCATGTTGCTCCAGATGGGTACAGAGTTCAGTGTTTTCATTCCAGTTATCAACAAGGTGATTGTGAAGAACAAAATCCAATCTCAAACCTATGATCAGTTGGTTAACAAGCTGCTTAACGATGAGCCATTACCTCATAATTTGATTCTTGACAAAGAAGCTGATGCCAATGATTCTGCTGATCCAATCGAACAGCCTTCAAAGAAATTACCGGTAAACCAACAAGTGTTGAAAAACGCATGGCAGTGCTCTCAGTGTCGTACCAAGGAGGACTGGCAGGAGTGGAACAGACGTTTGAGTGTTCAGTTGCTAAAAGAGTCCCCTTCACATGCTTTAAGAGCCTGTTCTGCACTGGCTAGCAGTTATTATCCCCTGGCAAGAGATCTTTTCAACGCCAGTTTTGCTAGTTGTTGGAGCGAACTCTACACTCAACATCAGGAGGAGTTGGTGCAGTCACTCTGTACTGCTCTGTCCTCTGCTAACAACCCACCTGAGATCTATCAGACTTTGTTGAACTTGGCTGAGTTTATGGAGCACGACGATAAACCACTCCCGATCCATATTTCAACGTTGGGTCAATATGCCCAGAGATGCCATGCTTATGCCAAAGCATTGCACTATAAGGAACTCGAATTCAGCCAAGAACCATCAACGCCAACCATTGAGGCCCTGATCTCGATCAACAATCAATTACAACAATCCGATGCTGCTATCGGTATTCTTAAACATGCCCAACAGCATCACGATCTTCAACTTAAGGAAACGTGGTATGAGAAATTACAACGTTGGGAAGATGCTCTCAAAGCATACAATGATCGTCATGAGGATAGCATTGAGACCACCATGGGTAAGATGCGTTGTTTGCATGCTCTTGGTGAATGGGATCAACTTTCCCAACTGGCTCAGGAGAAGTGGACAAATTCATCCACGGATATCAAAAGAGCTGTTGCTCCTTTGGCTGCTGCTGCTGCATGGGGGTTAGGGCAATGGGAGAGAATGGACACGTATATCACCGTGATGAAACCAGAATCACCGGACAGAGCTTTTTTCAACGCTATCTTATGCCTTCATAGAAATAACTTTGATGAAGCTTCTCACCATATCGTCAAGGCTAGAGATCTATTGGTTACTGAGATTACTGCCCTTGTGAGTGAAAGTTATAGCCGTGCATACGGTGTTGTTGTCAGGGTTCAAATGCTTGCAGAGCTGGAGGAGATTATCAAGTATAAGAACTTGCCTCAATCATCTGAAACTCGTGTGGTGATGAGAAAGACGTGGAATACAAGGCTGATGGGTTGTCAACGTAACGTTGATATTTGGCAAAGAATGTTGAAAGTGCGTACGCTTGTTATCAAACCAAAACAAGATATGGAGATGTGGATCAAGTTTGCAAACCTTTGCAGAAAATCCGGCCGTCTTGGTCTTGCTGAAAAGGCTCTTAACTCGTTACTGGAAGAAGGTGAGGATCCAAATACGTCAAGAGCACCACCACAGGTTGTGTATGCTCAGTTGAAGTACATGTGGTCCACCGGATCCAGGAAAGAAGCACTTGGACATTTGATCGATTTCACTTCAAGAATGTCGCATGACTTGGGGTTGAATCCAGACGATTTGATTACTCAGCCATTACCATCCCACAGCAATATTAAGAACGTTGAGGAATATACCAAATTATTGGCTCGATGTTTCTTGAAACAAGGCGAATGGCAAGTTGAACTACAGAGCAATTGGAGAACTGAAAATGCTGACACGATTTTGGGATCTTTCTTGTTGGCGACCCATTTCGACAGTCAATGGTATAAAGCATGGCACAATTGGGCATTGGCAAACTTTGAAGTTATCTCTCTCTTAACTTCAAAGTCCTCGATTAACGAGACTTCTCCAAGTGCTGCTACTGATGAAGTTGAATCTCAATATCCTCCAGGTTTAATTCAACAACACGTTATCCCTGCTATCAAAGGTTTCTTCCATTCCATTGCACTCTCGGATGCCAATCCATTACAAGATACCTTGAGGTTGTTAACCCTGTGGTTTACCTTTGGTGGTGTTACTGAAGCTGCTCAAGCAATGGCTGAAGGCTTCAGCATGGTGAAGATCGATACCTGGCTAGAAGTTATACCTCAGTTGATCTCTCGTATTCATCAGCCTAACCAGACCGTGAGCAGATCTCTTCATGGGTTGTTATCAGATTTAGGGAAGGCACATCCTCAGGCTCTTGTGTATACCTTGGCCGTTGCTGTTAAATCTGACTCTGTTTCTAGACAAAGGGCTGCATCTACAATCATCGATAAGATGAGAATACATAGTCCCGATTTGATTGAACAGAGTGAATTGGTGAGTAATGAGTTGATCAGAGTTGCAGTGCTATGGCACGAACTGTGGTATGAGGGATTAGAAGATGCCTCCAGGTTGTTCTTCGGCGAACACAACACTGAAAAGATGTATGCTGTGTTGGAACCTTTACACAGGATGCTTGAACGTGGTCCTGAGACTCTGAGAGAAGTTTCTTTCCAAAATACATTTGGCCGTGAATTGAGCAATGCCTTTGAATGGGTGCTGAGTTATAGACGCACCAATGATATCTCAAAGTTGAACCAGGCCTGGGATATCTATTACAATGTTTTCCGTCGTATCAACAGACAACTGCCGCAATTGCAAACTTTGGAATTGCAATACGTTTCTCCAAAGCTATTACATGCACATGACATGAAACTTGCTGCCCCTGGTACTTACCAACCTGGTAAGCCAGTGATTAGGATTATGGAATTTGATCCTGTTTTGACTGTTATCTCCTCAAAGCAAAGACCACGTCGTATTGGAATAAAGGGTAGCGATGGTAAAGAATACTACTACTTGCTAAAAGGTCATGAAGATATTCGTCAGGATAATCTGGTTATGCAACTGTTTGGCTTGTGTAATACGTTACTTCTCAACGATCCAGAATGTTTCAAGAGACACTTGAACATTCAACAATTCCCGGCGATTCCTCTTTCTCCTAAATCAGGGCTTCTTGGATGGGTGCCAAATTCGGATACCTTCCATGTCTTGATCCGTGAATACCGTGAATCGAGAAACATCATTCTGAACGTTGAACATCGTATCATGTTACAGATGGCTCCTGATTATGACAACTTGACCCTGTTGCAAAAAGTTGAAGTCTTCACGTATGCTCTGGATAACACGAGGGGACAAGATTTGTACAAAGTTCTATGGCTTAAATCCAGATCATCGGAATCTTGGCTGGATAGAAGAACCACCTACACAAGATCTCTTGCCGTTATGAGTATGGTTGGTTATATCTTGGGTCTTGGAGATAGACACCCTTCGAATTTGATGTTGGATCGTATCACGGGTAAAGTTATCCATATCGATTTCGGTGATTGTTTCGAAGCTGCCATCTTGCGTGAAAAGTACCCTGAAAAGGTTCCCTTCAGGTTGACCCGTATGTTGACCTATGCCATGGAGGTTAGTGGAATCGAAGGTTCGTTCCGTATCACATGTGAACACGTGATGACGGTTTTACGTGATAATAAGGAATCGCTTATGGCCATCCTGGAGGCATTTGCGTATGATCCGTTGATCAACTGGGGGTTTGATTTACCAACTCAGGCCATTGTTGATGCCACAGGTATCAAATTTCAACACGTTAACACTGCAGACCTTTTACGCCGTGGTCAGATTGATGAAGCAGAGGCTACACGGTTGGAGATGCAACAGAAAGTTGAGATTCGTAATGCCAGGGCCTCATTGGTTTTGAAGCGTATCACTGATAAGCTTACTGGAAACGATTTCCGGAGATTCAAGGAGCTGAACGTTCCGTGTCAAGTTGATAAGCTGATTCAACAGGCAACATCGGTGGAGAACCTGTGTCAACATTACATCGGATGGTGTTCCTTCTGGTGATGTATTTATTCAACTGTGTTTGGTGATGTAACAAGTTGAAACCAATAAAAAGTACTGTTTTATATCGTAGTTGCAACGTTGCAACGGTCATTGTAGCTACATCGTACAAAGTAATCGACAGTTAGATTGAGCTATACAGTTGATCCACCCTGTGTTTCCACTGCGCAATGAGACGATGGCCATTGTGTGGTAAAGTCAAGTCTTCGTTGAAGTATCTCCAGCTCAGAACTTTTGATATGTGCAATTCAACTTTTGCCCTTGAAAGCAGTTGTCTTGCATCTTCACTACGAGGATCCTGAGTCGAGAGCGAAGCCAATAACTGTAGCTTACCCAAGATTTTACCAACTTGTATTGCTAGTTGGGCTCCTTCAGGGTAACCCGAATCGAACCCAGTTTGAAGTGTTGATTCCTTAGCTCTTGAGATCCCGTCTAGATAGCCCTGTTTGTTGTGGATTCTACGTAGTTTAGCAATGTCAGCACTTGCACAAGGCTCTTCGTCACTATCTCCACCCCATATATCGTCTATTGGCTCCTCGGTGGTCATCGTTGTGCCTTCTGGTGATGTTTGAAGCCCGATGTATTGTTACCGCTGGGGAAGAACGTGTAAATATTGGCCTTGCAATCTTGGACCTTACGATCTTGGGTGTTGATGACATATACACACGTATATTATATAATACTTATATAAACATTATATAATTGTGAGTGCCCATACCGCATATCTCCTTACCAGTATTTCCGTCACGTGTACTTTCACGTGATGCGCTTGTATTCCCCTCTGTTTGCCTGTTGTTTTTTTTTTTTTGAACCGCCCAACTTGCCGCGGGAGCCACAAACACAGCCCAGCAGAAAAAGAAAAATTTCCCGAACAAAACGAAGGAACAAAACAAAACAAAACAAAACAAAACAAATTGGTAAAACATCATCAAAATTACACTGATTGAATACAACACAACAAACTCGTCCAGAGCATCAGTTGAGAGAACTAAAGAGAGAGCAATATCATCATCATCATCAACAAGATCAACACTAACCATCAACAGCCTCAGAAAACCACAACAAGGCTATGTCGTACAGTAACATTGTGACTCAGGTGAGCCCTGAACAGCAACTCTACCAACAACCAGTAATTGGTGATGAAGACGACGTTGATCTTGGCTCCACGGTGAACTTGAACATCCGTGGTGAGCTCTTCCGCATTACCCGTGATGAATTGATGAATTTACCAGAGAGTATCCTCCTGTGCTTGTTCCCCAACGGTGTATTCATGGATGAAGAGGGAAATACCCTTACAAATCTCACTGAAGAAGACATTGTTTACGTGAACTTTGATCCGTTATGCTTCAAGTACATTGTGGATTCGTTTGCCACCGCTGCGAAGAAACTTCCGCATGGCTCTAAACCTCAGGTTTACGAAGTGTATCAGACTCCTGATGCCGATGTTTTGAACGAGAAACCTGCAATCATTGTGTTGAGAGAGGATATGGATTACTACGTGATTCCTCCTCATAAGGGAATTAGTGCTGATGGGATCAGGTCCATCAAAATGGCGGCTGGTTGTTATTTGGCTAGTCGGACAAATGTATTTGAAGGATTAGGATATAAACCTGGTAAGAAGCTTGGGCCTGCGGAGGAACATTTGATGAACATGTTGTGCTCTTCAGGTTTCACTCTTGAGACTAACTGGGGACATCGTTCTCCAGAACCTGGCAAAACAGTGGTTACATCGCTTGCCTTGGTGGATCTCAAACATCCAGAACCTCCACATACACCTGGAGATTCACCATCATTGGACCCTGTTGCTTCCAATTCGAGTGTAAGTACACAGCCAAAGTCTCGTCGTTCCAGGTTGGCAGAATTGGCAACTAATGCTGCTAGATCTGCCTCTAGATCGGCATCGAGAAGTAGCAGCAGCAGCAACAAACCACGTAGAAGTGCAGGCACCTCTTCTAAGTTGTTGTTGTTTTGGCGTAAACCTGCAAGAAAATGTTGGTGGACTAATGAAACGGTGGAGTTACAAGTTCCCGGTATAATGGGTACGGATGGTATTGAACGGACCGTGACGGTCAACGTTCATATACGACGTGTATGGACGTTGGAGTTATCTGTCATTGGAGTCCATTAGTTGTCTATTGGAGTTGTCCAAGTGTCTGATGCCGTGAATTACTGTTTATTGATGCTTTGACCGTATTTAATACTTTAAACACTCATTGAGTTTGGTTGATGTATCTCGCCATGTTCTCCACGGTTTGGTTCGAGGCTTTCTTTGCAGTCTGTTCATAGGCATCCTGGTATCTCTGTTGAAGGGCCTCATTGGATCTGTCGTTGATCTCCCCTGATTGTCGATCCTCTGGGAAGGTGTACTCTCTATCAGCCTCGATGCCTTCATCTTCATCACGTAGCACCAGGCCATCATGTTCACCTTCTTCTATCGATTCAGTATCTGAGATCACATCCACAGAGTCCTTTTCACTTTGTTCCAGACCCATGTCTTTCATCATGTTGCTCAAGTTCTTCTCCTTACGTTTCTTGTCCTTCTCAGCCTTGTCTTTCAAGATTCGTTCCCTTTCAGCCATGTAGAAGTCCGTGTACTCTGTCACTTTGTTATCCACGGCCTCCAAGAACTCGTCAAATCCATCACCTGTGAAACTCGACACAGCAACGATATCCAATTGAGAATAGAACTCCTCCAACATCAACGACATGGAATTGACCAATGAATTCATGTATCCACTTCCATCTGTTTCGTTTGATTCGTGTTCTCTCAAGGCAGCTTGAAACGACTCGAAATCAGTCATCCATTGCTTAGCAAAGTCAGCCTTTGTCACATCGGTCTTGTTGAATACGATGATCATTGGTAACTTTGTCTTGTATAGGATCGAACAAGCATAGAGCATATTGGACATAAATGTTGTTGGTGAGGTATTTCTCGGAGTATCAACGATATAGGCAATCACCGTGGGGAAAGACGATGCAAATGCTTCTGTTATGATGGCACCAGAAGCTGACCATATGAAACATTCAATCTGTCCAGGTGTATCAACTATGACTCTCTCATATTGAGAAGACTTCTTTTCGACAATCTGAATCACTTGATCAATCTTGGTAGAGAACAAGTTCAAAGAGGTGACAATCGCACCATTAGGACCCAAGTTATAGTTCTCCATCACTTTTTTATACTTTATGGAATCTCTAATGTCAATATTTGCTCCAAATGGAATCTTTAGTACTGCTGGATCCAAGTTTATAACGTAGGGAATTTGCTTCTTTGAATGTAAATGGGAATTCAACCGTTGCATAAAGGTGGTCTTTCCGGACCCGGCCATTCCAATACATAGCACAGTCTGTGGAGCCATCTCTTATTACGTGCCTGTTTTGTTTTTTTTGTTTTGTCTGTTTCTACTTCCAAATGGGTGAATTGTTGATGAGAGATGAGCTTTTGGTTGAGAAATGGTTAAAAGTTGGAAAATTTGTATACCTTTGTATCTAGTTTGTGATGTTTGGATGTAATGGTGTCCGGGTGTTCAAATGTCCGGGTGTTCAAATGTCCGGGTGTTCAAACCCCCCCCCCTGCAATAGCCAATCACATTGAACTCTTCCTACACGTCCAATAAACAGTCAAATTCCACCATCAAAACTCCTCAAGCCTCGCACAGAGAAGCTCAATTGCAAACCATCTATGGCTGTTCCAGACCTTATCATCGATCCTGCACTCAAATACTGGGTTCTTATCCCAATTTCCATAGCATTGGTTGTATTTGCCCTGTTGAGACATACAATTGCCATTTTAACATCACCATCTCCAAAGTTACAACCATTGGCCAAATTTAGAGAATCAGAAGGTCTCAAGAGTGCTCAACTGTTCAAGAGAAACTATTGGGTATTACCAAAACACGATTTCATCAACAGACAGGCGTGGCACGTGACGAGGCTAACCGACGGCTCATTACTGGCTGAAGACCCAACCAATGAACCTCAAAACCCATTGGATTCCAATGGGATGGATGGTATGATGGAAATGGCCAAGGGACAATTCGGTAATATGATTGCACAGACAGCAATGATGTCATGGGTCAATTTATTCTTCATGGGCTTTGTATTGATGAAACTTCCCTTCCCTCTAACGTTGAGATTCAAACAAATGTTGCAGAATGGAGTCGCTACAGATGATCTCGATGTCCGGTGGGTGAGTTCTATATCGTGGTATTTCATAGCCAGTATGGGTCTCGTGAGTGTGATGAACGTTTTGTTCAACGATGAATCCATGAGCGAACAATTACAACAACAACAACAGGCGATGATGCTTCAAGGAGCACAACCTCCACAGATGATGGGTGCTCCCAAATTGGATAAAGTGATGCTTTCAGAGGCAAATGATATACAGATCATCGCTTACGATAGTGTACTCGATGGTGTTGAACAAAGATTACTTCAATTGTACAATTAACCATATATACCTTGTTCTAATCCACGAGGCATTGGACAATCTCCGTATAACCAACGCCATGATTTGGGATGTTTCCATCTCAAATCAATGGGTAAAGATATATCCAGGAGTTTCAGTACTCTTTCAGCAAGTACTTGTGAATCTATTCTGTTATCTCCTTCGTAGACAAACATCACAACGGCATATACGGTTGTTTTTTCTCCCACAGCATTCGTTAGGGCTTTTACATAGGAAGAGAGTACCAATTCTTCGTTATCTTGTTGTTCCACGGAGAATCTTTTGAATTGTTCACTCAAATCATTCGATACGATATCAATTGGACAAGTGGAATCCAGTGAACTTTTGAGTGTATGGTGTTGGGAATCCAACACCACCACGGATTGGAATTGAGATTCGTTGATAAATTTGTTCAAATATTGTACAAATTTGTAGCCATAACCTGGTAAGATTGGACTTCTTTGTTGAACCAGGGCAAGGCCATTGGTTTCATCGACATACAGCTCGATTCCTGTGGAGATTCCACGTTCAATGGGCTCTTCATTGTCGTTTTCATCGTTATCTTCCAAGGAATCAACAGGAGATGCAAACGGGTATAACAACGTATGATCCAACGAACAAACCCATTGGAAGGGAAAATTGTGCAGTAATAGGTCTACTGCAAGTTGTGGGACGTTACCTATGGATACTGATGGTATTATTAAGGTCTTTCCGTGCAATTTGGACATTTTTCTTGTGCTTATTATGCCGTTTAAGCGTTGATGATAGTGGAGGAAGAAGCCATTATAGGGACTTGAAGAAGTATGGTGGGTTGGAAATTCCAGTGCTGATATTTACGCTGAAACTCCCAACGTCCAGGCAGCGGCCATGACAACATTTACGCCACCCATGCTTATCTCATCACGCAACAACCTCACACCTGGAAAAAAGTGAAAATTTTTCGAGAAATAAAGGGTAAAAAACACCTTCTTTTATCATCTCATCTCATCTCATCTCACCATATTAAAAACACGTTAAAACACGTTAAAACACGTTAAAACGCTTTAAAACACATTAAAACACAGAAACCAATGGAAGAGACTGGCTTATTGGAGGAGTTGCGTGATACTCTCATCAACAAAACCGGTAACGTTGAGCTGGGCAAAAGATTCAGAGCGCTATTTGACCTAAAGCATATTGGTTCACAATGGGAAAAGAACCCTGAAGATGCTAAAAGAGCAGTGGAATACATTGCAGAATCATTCCAAGATGAATCTGAACTGTTGAAACATGAAGTTGCGTACGTTTTGGGCCAAACAAAGAATATGGCTTCAGCTCCAATGCTTAGAGATGTGCTGAAAGATGAACAAGGCCAACAGTGTATGGTTAGACATGAAGCTGCCGAGGCACTTGGTGCCCTTGGAGATGTTGAATCTATGAGTCTATTAAAGCACTATTTCGAAAACGATCCTCTTGTGGAGATTAGACAAACTTGTGAATTGGCAATTGAACGTATCAATTGGGAAACCAGTGAGAAGAGTAAACAGGAAAAACTGCAACAAAGTGCCTTTAGTTCCATTGATCCTGCTCCTCCACTTTCATTGGAGAAAAACTATGACCTGGAGAAACTAACCAGGATCCTCAATGACCAAAATGAACCTCTGTTTATCCGTTATAGGGCCATGTTCCGCCTTAGAGACATTGCAACTGATGAAGCGTGTCTAGCCCTTGCTACTGGGCTTAACGATCCAAGTGCGCTCTTCAAACATGAGATTGCCTATGTATTTGGCCAGTTGTCTAACCCTGTCACTGTTCCTTCACTCATTGAAGTTTTGAAGAGACAAGATGAGGCTCCAATGGTTAGACATGAAGCTGCTGAAGCCCTAGGATCAATTGCTACTGATGACGTCTTACCTGTTCTAAGGGACTTTGCAACTGATTCCGATGAGGTTGTAAGGGACTCTGCGATCGTGGCATTGGACATGTACGAGTATGAGAATTCTGTTGAGGTTTAAAGGTTTTCAACTGTTGATGTTATGGGAGGTAAACAACAGCTGTTCAAAGAAGTTCCGTTTTTGTGGTAAAATGTTCCATTTTTGTGGTAAACTTGTTCCATGGCGGCTATTTTTTTGACCGGAACAAAATGGCATAAATTGAAATTTGGGCAGGGAGCTTACCATGTTCCAGCATAAATACAACACAATCAAGCCTACCAAGTCGCCACATCGCCCGAATTCATCCAGTTCATATACCCCAATAACCATTGTTTTTGCGCTTAACACTAGTATTGCTCTATAACTACAGCGTCAAAGTCCTTACTAAATGGCTACTATTCGCCTTGAAGAGAAAAACATTCATCCCAACAAGAGAGGCGAAAGCTCTTGTGGGACCTGGGTACAAGACTCCACATGGCCAATGGATGTTTTCTAAGGGCAGCTGTCAAGAATTTGCTGGCATCAATACTTGTCCTTCGTTGCAATTCAGCCAGAACTTGATATTGCAATTCAGCCAGAACTTGGTATCTTGCAGAGTCAGTTCCAAAAAGCAGTGTGACCATCTTCAAAGACCGATCGGACACCTCCAATTGGAGACCTCGGTGCAAAGTACCCTTCCCACACTGTTATTTCGGATAGTGCTTCAGGAATGACCTTCAGGAGAAAGGATCTTAAGACCATTATGAAGTCCTGAAGGCAAAGAAATATCGGACAAGTTGTGGTTACTCACAGGAACCGCCTGTGCAGATTTGGCTTTGAACTTATTGAGCGGGTCGTTTAGGTCGTTCAGCTCGGAGGAGGGCGACTCGTTGTCGACGATAACTCAGATGACGACAAATCCAAGGAACAGGGCCTCCTGTCCATCGTTTACATATACAGCTGCGGGCAAATGGGAAAACGAAGATGTGCCTCAGCTAAGGACAAGGAAGGTGAAGCTGTACCCGACACCTCAATAGCGTCTATTATTTCATCAATGGCTGGGAGTATCACGCCGTGTCTACAACAGAACAGTGAACAATATAAATACCAAAAGAAAACGTAACAGAGTATGTTGTGAGCAAACCACAGTAGAGAGCATCACCGAGTCTATTGAGGATTTTGAGTTGGATGTTCCCAAACAACCAGACTCTCTGCAGTTAAAGAAGCTCATAAAAACTTCAAGAGCTCCTTTGCTCATTTGAGAAATGGCACCATCTCCAGATTTAAAGTTGGCTTTCAAAGCAAAAAGAGACAGAGCAGTCAATCCATCGAGTTTGAAGCGTGTTCTCTGAAATACAATCCCGACGAGGGGTTCCATATCTTTCCTAATATCACAAGAAAACAATAGTTCAAGATTGGGAAACGACAAAAAAAAGGAAATGGGCTTCCTCCATCTAATCATATCAAACACAAGGATTGCATCCATGCTCCTCTAAAAAAAATCACTGCCCTTTTATGTGCCGCTGGGCACGGAATGGTACATTTTCATGATTAATAGGGTCTGTAGGAATAATAAAACATCACCGTGTATTGATAATCAATTATTTGTTCTAAATCTGTAACCACATCCGGTACATGTATAAAATACCGTGGCACCTTCATCAGCAGAACGTAATTGTAAAGTGTGATATTGCATCTCTTCGTTACCACATTGTGGACATTTCTCCTTAATCGTGGCTCCTTCTTCTAATTCATTACTCTTCAATACAGTTTTAACAACGGATTTCTTCAACCGTAGAGCCGATGGGAAGGCATCATCACTAGAACGGGTCACCACTTTGAGATTGGCAAAACTTGTAGAGTCGTATGAACGTTGACAATCAGAACAGGTGATATGTTGTTTGTTGCTTGAGGAATCCAGAAGGTTACCACAATCAACACAGAAGATCAAACTTCCAACGACACTCATTGTAGAAAGGCTATATTTGGGGGTTTGGAATGGTGTATAGAGAAGTGGAAATGAGGTGTATATATATAAAAGACAAAAGTGGAAAATTTTCTAAGACGATGAGATGATGATGATGAGCTTCGCAGTATCACGTGTAGGGCATTAGTAGAAACACGTGATACAGATATCTGTATCACGTGTTTCTACTAATGTAATATTCCGAGGTGTTACCCTACCCGTAGAGCCCCGGTTATATATTTGGTGTCCGGGTGTTGTTTTTCTTCTTTGCCATTTTTCCAAAAGGCTCATCAACAAAATCATCAACAGAAAACTTCTTCCAACATTATTCCCTTCAATCTTTTCAAGCTATTTCCCACACTTCCCATCGAGAACCATTTAACAAATCATCACGAAACAACTCAACCAACTCAACTAACAGAGCGAAAATGGCACAACAAATGATGGAGATGCCAGATATGTCCAACGCCATCGTTGCACAGGATGAGATGGGAAGACCTTTTATCATTGTGAGAGATCAAGGCAATAAGAAAAGGGTTCACGGTGTTGAAGCTAAGAAACAACATATCCTTGCTGCTCGTGCTGTTGCCAGCATCATCAAAACTTCTCTGGGACCTCGTGGATTGGATAAAATCCTCGTGAGCCCTGATGGTGAAATCACCATCACCAATGATGGTGCCACGATTCTATCTCAGATGGAATTGGATAACGAGATTGCAAAGCTTCTCGTAGAGCTTTCTAAATCTCAAGATGATGAAATCGGTGATGGTACAACTGGTGTTGTTGTATTGGCTGGTGCTCTATTGGACCAGGCATTGGAATTGATTGACAAAGGAATACATCCTATAAAGATTGCCAATGGATTCGATGAGGCATGTAAAATCGCCATTGAACAACTCGATAAGGAAGCTGACGATATCGAGAGCAATGTGGAGATCTTGTTGAAGGCTGCTAAGACATCATTGGGTTCCAAGATTGTATCAAAGGCTCATGATCAATTTGCAAAGATGGCTGTTGATGCTGTGCTTTCAGTTGCTGATAAAGAACGTAAAGATGTTGATTTTGAATTGATTAAAGTGGAAGGGAAAGTTGGTGGATCTCTGGAGGATTCCAAACTGATCAAAGGTGTTATCATTGACAAAGATTTCTCTCATCCCCAAATGCCAAAGTACATTGACGATGTTAAAATTGCCATTTTGACATGTCCATTTGAACCTCCAAAGCCAAAGACAAAGCACAAATTGGACATCTCCACGGTGGAGGAGTTCAAACATCTTCAGGATTATGAACAGGAGAAGTTTAAAGAGATGGTTACTAGAGTTAAGGATTCTGGAGCCAACCTGGTTATTTGTCAATGGGGGTTCGATGATGAGGCAAATCATCTACTTTTGCAATACGATTTACCTGCTGTTCGTTGGGTTGGTGGTCCTGAATTGGAATTGATTGCCATTGCAACAAATGGTCGCATTGTTCCAAGATTTGAAGATTTATCATCGGATAAACTTGGTAAAGCTGGTAAAGTTCGTGAACTCGAATTCGGTACTACAAGAGATCGTATGTTGGTAATTGAAGAATGTTCAAATTCAAGAGCTGTGACATGTTTCATCAGAGGTTCAAATAAGATGATTGTCGATGAAGCCAAACGTGCTTTGCACGATTCTCTCTGTGTTGTTCGTAATTTGATCAAGGATTCCCGTGTTGTCTATGGTGGAGGAGCTGCTGAGATTACCTGTTCTCTTGCAGTGTCACAAGCTGCTGATAAGCAACCTGGTATTGGTCAATACGCATTCAGAGCATTTGCCAATGCTTTGGATCAAATCCCAATGACTCTTGCGGAGAACTCTGGTCTGGATCCAATAGAAACGTTGGCGAATGTAAAGGCAAGACAAGTGAGAGAATCAAATTCTCATCTAGGAGTTGATTGCTTGGGAAGCGATTCAAACGATATGAAACAGTTGTTTGTCGTTGATCCCCTCATCGGAAAGAAACAACAGCTATTATTGGCTACACAGTTGACTAGAATGATTTTGAAGATCAACGACGTGATCATCAGTGGTAAGGATTCGTATTAAACACTGAAGGGTTCACTGCTGTATTCATTCTTGAATATCAAATGAGGCTTCCTCTGTGCAAGGTCTAGGATAGTCTTACCGAATTCGGAATTTGCCCAAGCAAACCATGGCCTCGTATACCTCATTCCATCTCTGTAATTGACATGAATCGTCTCATGGATTAACCCCAACCCTGCGGTGTTCTGTAGAACAAGCTGTAAATTCTCCTTGATCTCATCGTCATTATCGGTGGTTCTTATAGCCATCAATAACGACATTGGCCAAGCGTTGTGTATACCAACATGAGGACCTCCAATTCCTTTGAAATGCGAACCCTGAAGGTAGAACGGATTACCACGCTTTGTGAGAATCATCCTTCTCGTATTCTGATAGATGTCGTCATCCACATCGACGAATCCCAAGTCTGGAAGCGATAGTAGTGAAGGAATATTGGCATCGTCCATAAACACAGAGCTTCCATATCCATCAATCTCATACGCAAACACTTTGCCAAACTCTGGATGCTCATGCACTGCGTGCTTGTAGATGGCATCCTTTATCGTCTGGGATATATTCGTTGATTTCTTGATGATTCTTTCAACCTCGTATTGGAACCCATCGATTTCACCTTGGACAGACTTCAAGTTCTTAGCAGCTCTCAACAACTCAACGCTCATATGGGCATTTGCTGGTATGAAGAATTGGAAAGTACAAGCATCGTCTGAAGGTCTGAACGCTGATCTCACCAACCCAATACCAAAGTTCACAGGGTTCCCTGTTCCTGCTAGTGGTAGTGTTTCAGTGCCAATGTTGGTGTTTCTCTGGAAGGTATAATAGAACGGATTCACGGAGCCATCCTCGCTGAACGTCGGAACGGATTCTCTTTTGATCACGGTGAGAATGTTCAACATTGCATTGATCCAAAGCTCGTTGAATATGGAGCTATCCTTCGTATTCTCAAAGTACTCGTTGGATAACGTCAAAAATGACGCCAACGAGTCCAATTCGTACTTACACTCAAACACATACTTCCAGTGTGGAATAGGAGACACGGAGTCTCTCGCAGTGTCTCCCTTCTTGATTCCAGAGCCTGGAGGAGGATGGAAGGCATTGCAATAGGGAGATACCAATATGAACGAGGCCTGTGTGTTGATGGCTCCACGCATCAACTCCTGTAGTTGTGGGTCATTTTTGGTCAAGGGCTGATACACGGAGAGCTGTCTAGCAGCGTCTCTCAACCATTCAGCATGGATATCACCAGTGACAACAAAGCTCTGAGCAAACTTATCATCACCTTGAGGCCTATGCCAGAGCACAGTGGTGTCCAATGTATTTGGCAAGGTGTTTTCCACCAACCTGGCAAGGTCCAGGTCTTCGATACGCTCTTTCAACTGCTCAATCAACTGTTCAACGGTACTCGACGTAAACGTCCGGCACTGTACAGGTGGTCTTTGGAACGGTAGGCGTAATGGGCCCAGTGATAAGGGCTCATGAGCTTCTTCAGAGTAGGATTTATAATCTTCACATCGGCCACTGGAAACTTGGTAGAAGTGAGCCTTTGCTGGCTTCTTGTGCCTCGTCTCCTGGACAAGCGCGGTAAACTCCGGCTCCACAGTCTGAGCCTGTAATCCCTTCAGCTTCTGTTGCAATACCTGTTCCTCATAATCATCATCAACACCAATGAACATCAGCCAGTAAACAACGAGACAGATCATTATGAAACCAGCAAGTAGCCTCCTGGGCCTGATCTGTCTGAATGATTTCTTCGCAACGTATTTCAAGTTTTGATTAGTCAATGGCATAGCTTTAAGATTTGACATTATCCATCAACTGGCATTTGATGGTGCAATTATTAGTGAGGAAAGATGATATGACTGTGGAGGAGTCTTCGTATTGGTTTTGATGTTAAATAAGAGTTTTGTGTCCTGGGAATGTGGGTGGTTGGGGTGTCCAGATGTTTATGCATTTTGTAAATTGGGGGTGTTTGGATGTGTATGTGGTGTCCGGGTGTGTGGGTGTGTGGGATGTTCGGGTGTCTATCTTATTTAATCTCTACGGACGTTCCAACTTACAACGGCAATGAAGATACTTTACTCATCTTTCTTCACGTAGAACGTCGTCCTATCTTACAAGATAATGTTTCTACAGGTGGATCTTTTCAACATCGTATGGTTCTTTGTGCTGTTGAAGCTGTTACAAACCGTACTTCTATCCCTACCTGTACCAACTTTCGACAATTCTCAAGAGATTTATCCGTTGGTGATAGTGCCCCACAACGAATACATTGACAGAATACTTCAAAGGCTTATACGATGGGATGCGGTTTATTTCTCTTCGTTGTTCGTCAAGGGGCCTCAATTCGAACATGAATGGGTATTTGGGCCTCTATGGGTCTCGTTGGTGCGTTTCATCTCCAACTGGCTGTTACCCACGTCGATATCCCCAATATTGGTTGGTATCATCATATCAAATACACTACACTTGGCTTCAGCATTGCTGCTTTTCCAATTGACCAAGTCACTCTATGGTGTTAAATTTGCCATGAAATCAACAGTGTTATTCCTGTTTAGTGCACAGGGGATCTTCATGATGGCCCCCTACTCTGAGAATTTGGCAACAACGTTATCGTTTCTGGCATTGTTACTCATAAACTCCAACAATAGATGGTTATACTTACTAAGCACAGTCCCATTAATCGGCGCCTTTTGGACAAGAAGTAATACACTGGTTTTGGGTTCGGTTTATCTTTATGACTTCGTTATCAAGAGAAGTCCACTCGCACTGATCTGTGGTTTCACGTTGGCTATGGGCACATTGGCTTCACTATACGCCCCGTATATCGAATATTGTCCTGGAAGACCATGGTGTGATTCAACGTTACCATCGCTTTACCAGTTTGCTCAGGCGGAGTATTGGAACGTTGGACTGTTCAAGTACTGGACGTTGAACAACTTGCCGAATTTCATACTCGGAGCACCTGTTATTGCACTACAAGTGCTAGCAATCAAGAGATATTACAAGGAACACCCTTCACTTGTCATAGCGAACGCATTGTTCTTGTTAATGATCACGACTCTTGCACATGTGCAAATCATCATCAGGGTATCTGGGTTTCTACCGTTGACTCAGTGGTACCTGGCAGAGGAGCTGGGCCATAGAAGAGGACAAGGATGGATACTGTACAACTGTTCGTGGTTGGTGATTGGAACACTGCTGTACAGTGCCTTCCTACCACCTGCTTAGAAACGGGTTGGTATATAACTCTCTACAGGTTAGACGATTGTACATTACCGATTTCCTTTTATTACACCATAAAAAACCAAAAAAAAAGAATCATTAAAAGAAAAAGAAACATTCCAACCCTCCAATTGTATTCATAACAATGTCAGAAAAATAATAAAATAACAAATCCCCATGATAAAGTCTCAAACCTTAGGATCTCTCACCTCTCAATCTTCTAGCCAATTGGATATCCTTCTTCTGGATGGTAACACGCTTAGCGTGGATAGCAGCCAAGTTGGTGTCTTCAAAGAGGGAAACCAAGTAAGCCTCAACAGACTCTTGCAAGGCACCAATAGCAGAAGATTGGAATCTCAAGTCAGTCTTGAAATCTTGAGCAATCTCACGAACCAATCTTTGGAATGGCAACTTTCTGATCAAAAGCTCAGTGGACTTTTGGAAACGTCTAATTTCTCTAAGAGCAACGGTACCTGGTTTATATCTGTGTGGCTTCTTAACACCACCTGTAGATGGAGCAGACTTTCTGGCAGCCTTAGAAGCGAGTTGCTTTCTTGGGGCCTTACCACCAGTGGACTTTCTTGCTGTTTGTTTGGTTCTAGCCATTGTTGTTGTTGTTATCCTATGACTTAGTGGCTAGCGACAAATTTTTTAAGGGGGAACAGGCCAACTCGATCCCTTTTTATACTCCCTCCGCCTTCCCGTTTTTGTGGCTCAATCCGTTACGTTTCACTCCTTATCTGTTCTACAAATTACACTGTGTCTCTGTGTAATTTTCAGACTTTATTTTTGTTTACGTTTGTTTTTTTTCTTTTTTTCTTCTTCCTGATGCGTTCCTGATTTTACGTACACGCACTGTGTAAAGTTCAGCACGATAAACAACCGAAATAAACAAAACAAACAAAAACAGACAACAGCGCGACGCTTCGCCATTTGCGCTACAACATGGCCATACAAATTTCACCGGTGCGAATGCGGGAAATGTTGAACCGCAAAGGTGCACAACATATTTTTCCCGCGTGATGTACTCTACACATCACGCCGCGTAAATCTGGGAACGGGTCTTCTGTCCCAGTCACCACCGGCCAGTAATAATTGCACGATTTTAAGGGGTTCTGTGGCAATATGTTTGTAGTTTCATTTCCAAGCGGCAAGGTATAAAAAGAGCAAAGCATTCTCTCCCCTGTTGCCATTTGTTCGAATTACGCCAGTTTTAGAACTACACAACAACAACTAAATAATCAGTTAACAATGTCTGGTAGAGGTAAAGGTGGTAAAGGATTGGGAAAAGGTGGTGCTAAGCGTCACAGAAAGATTCTCCGTGATAACATCCAAGGTATCACAAAGCCAGCCATCAGAAGATTGGCCAGAAGAGGTGGTGTTAAGCGTATATCTGCTTTGATCTACGAAGAAGTTAGAGGTGTTCTCAAGTCCTTCTTGGAGAACGTTATCAGAGATGCTGTCACTTACACCGAGCACGCTAAGAGAAAAACCGTTACTTCTTTGGATGTCGTTTACGCTTTGAAGAGACAAGGAAGAACCTTGTACGGTTTCGGTAACTGATGAACTTTTATTTTTCATTAATGTTGTATATTTCTCTTTATCTGTTTTGTCTTTAAGGGTGGTTCATTTTATAATTTTAATTAGGGGTTAATGAATTGGGTTTCTTTGTGATATCACAATTTGCGCTATTCACTTACAACGTAGTTATTTGCTGTGCCTTTACGGTGTATTTCTCTCGGTATTTGATGTGTAGTTTGGCTGTGCAGTTAGATAGACAGAGAGCAAATGATACAAAAGGGTGCGCCCGCGAATTTGTAGTGTAAATTTATACCGCATGAATCATCATATTGTCAAAATGGGTTAAAATCGGGTTCTTTGGTTGATGTAATGGAGCAGTAGTAATTCCCTCATAATTGGACAGCTTTTCAGTTAGAAAGAGTTGTTAATACACGTTATAATCGGGGTGTATACTAAAATTCAACTCCTGGTAATTTAATCAGTTATTCATGATATAGTTTCCTATCTTTATCTTTTCTCAATTAATTTGTCTTTCCATTTTCTAAAAAATGCTAGAACAATTGGAAATAATTCTCTCCAAATAATGGACTAAAGTACCTTAATATACTCCAAACAACGCAATAAAGGTATACTTGATACTAGTTATTGTTGCAATACCCCCAATAAAAGGATATGATTACAACTATTAAAATTATCATCACTTGCACAGTGAAAGCATCATCTGAACACCAACACACCCAAACACCAACAATATCCCGTTACAAATGGCGTAATCACACCCACATCACCAAAAATTAGCAATTGTATATACTCTACGAGCAAATTATATGTATCTCATCAACCGTCTTTTCAAACAAAATACTATATATGTGATGAAGGATAATATGACTAAAAGAAACAAAAAAAAAACTAAACACCAATATCCCTTGTATAAGTTAAAATAGAAAATAGGAAACAAGGAGAAACCTTGCATCTCCTTAAGCATACTCAACGTTATCCTTAGCCCACTGGATGGCCCTTGCTGCATCCTCACCACTCAATTCATGTTTGACTCTAACGTGTCTACTCAGTGCATCACCTCTACTGAACGTCTTCTCCTTTTTGGATCTGAGGTTTGAGGTTGTGCTGGTAGAAGTATCAACATCCATCATTTCAACGTCGTCATCTTCACGAGGTCTATCTGGGTATAGAGCATGAGGGTATAATCCACAACAAACAATGCAACGGAAAATCTTCTTTCTTTCAGCATGGATTGTATCCTGATGTCTAATCAAATCATACGGTCTTGAAAATGACTTGAGACATGGTTCGTTCGTCTGTGGATTGAGCAATTGACACTGGTGTAGCCCTTGTGCATTTGGAACCAAACTCGATAAATCAGCACGCTGATTGGTATTGGATTGCTTGGAAACACCATTGGCATTTGTAGACTTTGAAACAATGGTTGGCTTGGAATTGGTGCTCATATTAGCATTGTCTGTAACGGTCGATTTTTGTGCCTTTGGTATCATAGTGTTCATTAGCTTTGCCGGGTTTGTAGCACTTACATTGACCGTGTCCATAGATACTGGTACAGTAACACCAAAGTTTCCAGCAACAGTGGTTGGAGCAGACTTCACCGTGTCCATTTGGAAACTTGATGGTTGTTGGGAAGCCAAATGTGGAACGTTTCCAGAGGTTCCAGTTATGGACATTCTGCCTGGGTGGATGGCACATGGCGCAGACATGGATTCACGTCTTAGCTCCCCAAAGCGTGGACCAGCGACGCCTTCGTATTCCTCTTCCCAATCAGTGTCAAAGTATTCATCTTCAGAATCCGAGAGAACCTCCTCCAATTCTTCATTCCAAGCCTGAGGCTCAGATTGTTGAGCAGCAACGTGAAGTTCCTGTGGCCACATCACCAATCCATCACTCTCATCAAATAACGATAGTGTGAGATCATCGTTGAATTTCACAAGGGGTTCATTTTCGTAGAGTTGTGGTTGAGTAAACGGCACCGAATCCGGGTCCGCATACGACGTGAATACGGGCACATCCTGGTCGTTGAAGGTCATCATGGTGTGGTCATTAGAGGGCACTCGTGAGAGCTGGGGGCTATTGCTATATGTGTATGACTGAGACTGAGACTGAGACTGAGACTGCGACTCTGGTAAGTCCGGTATCGTAAGCAGAGTATCGTGGCGTATCGAGGACAGACTTGTATTGGAATTGTTCGAGTGTGTATAAGGTGAATTTGGAACGTGGTATAGTTCATCTTCCATAACATCCGTCAAAGTACGACGTAACTTGGGGAAAACTGTAAGAGATGTCATATCGATGTATTCTTGTTGTGTTTGATTGCTTGCTTCTTTCGGTGGCAAACTGGTGTTGTTTCCCTTGTGACTGTTCAAAACGTAGCAAATAGAAAAGAAATGACGCAAATGAAGAAAAGCTCAGGAACAGACGATGGAGAGAAGGCTTTTAGTGAAATGACTTCTCCTTTCTGTCTATCAAATGGTGTTTCTACCTCGCGAGTTAACCCTTCTTTCCTTCTCTTTATAGAAATGTTGAAAAGTGTGCGAAAAGGAAAGAAAAGTACATTTTCCAGGGGGCGCACAGATTTGTTTATTTATGACACCTTAGCGCGGCTAAACCACAAAAGCCCCCAAAAAATTTAGAATTAGAATTAGAGTTTGATCGTTGATCGGTGGATTAGAAATCAAAAAGACAGCTGAGGTAGGGTAATGGAAGATAATTTACCCCTTTTAGGATAGTTTCTCTTTTGGGGTATTAATTTGTAGGGTTTTCGAATATTCTGGAATTAATTGCTTGTGCGGGTTTCGGAATTCGGATTTGTTCTCCGCGGCGGCAGCAGCGGTGGCAGCAGCGGTGGCAGTGACGGGGGCGGAGGGTGCTTAGCCCTAAACTCCGGTAAAGCAAGGGTTAAGCCATAAACCCCGTCACTACATTTCCATGCCAGATCTGCCTAGTTTGGCTGTGAATTGATCAATTTGGGTCTAACAAAGTCATCAGTTCTCTTTGAAGATCGTGGGTGATTTGCAAAGGTCATATACACTCAACTGGTGTTCGCAATCCTTTATATATTTTATTCTAGTGTTTTTTCTCTATGCTGCGTATGGTCGTCAATTAGCAAAAAAAAGCTATAATGGTGATTACAAGGCCAACGTTCTGTTGTAGGGAATGTTGGGTTCTCCGACAAGTTCAAACTCCTTCGTTGCACTGACATGTT
Organism: Williopsis samutprakarnensis; assembly: GCA_030569715.1. Taxonomy (NCBI): domain Eukaryota; kingdom Fungi; phylum Ascomycota; class Saccharomycetes; order Phaffomycetales; family Wickerhamomycetaceae; genus Williopsis; species Williopsis samutprakarnensis. Next base: position 29,250 of record JAJMLQ010000172.1, read on the forward strand.
TACGATTAGGATCAAATGCAAATATGGTTTCCAGTTTGTAGTCCTCAAACCCGAGATACACACCTTCAACCATAATACCCCTATCGTCTTTATATTTGACCTTTGATCCCATCTTTAGGTCAGTCAACTTATGGAACACGTCATTGAGACCGCGACTCCAATTAGCAAAGCACTCAGAAGCTGTCTGTTTCCCTTCTTCACCGAGTCCAGCATCTGCGCTTATAATGAAGTTGTTATCAATGGCAACGATATGTTTGGATACCCAGGGCCAAAACTCTCGACAGAACCCACCATCGGAAAGAGTGGCACCAACCCTGATTCTCCACTCTTGTTTTATTAGCCTCATAGTATCAATAGTACCAGGGTCTTCAAACTCGATGCTGATCCCATTACAATCACAGTAGTCTTTAAGAGGTCTGTTACATTGATCAGAGAGACTTACTGAAGGAGGATATTCATCATGAGCCAAAGTACAACACAGAACCTTTTTGATAGGTCTTTTGCCTTCCTGAGCCACCTGCTGTAAAAGACAAATTAATTCAGCTATCTCATCAAGTTGGAAATAATCTCTGCAATGACGTAAAATTGTGAATCCAGAGTAACGATCTACTGCAGTGAAGTAAGTGCTGTGATCAGGTCCAATAGTAGCAGAGATGAATACAACATCGCTAGGTGCAGAAGCAGTATACTTTGGATCGTAGCAAATACATTGCTTTATGCAGTATTCGAATAGCTCTGGAGTAACGGCTTCTGGCATGCCAATTCCCAGGTAATCCAATTCTTCCCAAAGTTCTTCAGGACACTTGTGGAACATGTTTTTATGGATATCAAGTGCATCATAGATCCAAGTGCCAAAATCTTGTGACATCAACGCATGATACACTCTACCTTTGCCAACTTTAGGGTTGACTTGAGTGTATTCCTTCTCCCATTTGATTTCATAATCGTCACCTTTAGGAGTAAAAGTTGCTATTTGTTGACCCATATTGTTGTAAATACAACTATAATCCTCATAGATACCAACACTAGCAAAACTTTCGACAGGTTGGTTCTTGTCGTCTTCAATGTTATACACCAATGTTGGAGAGATTTTATTCCAGAATTGCAAGATATCCTTTTTGACTGGTGCTGGAGCACTTGAAGAAGTAGATGAAGAATTACCAGCATCATCACCTTCTTTACGCTTCTTTTTAGTGCCTTTGCCGTCACCTTTTTCGTTGTTCACTAGCTTGACACTTTGAGGCTCTGGAGAAGCATCCGGTCTTCCTTCTTTGATCTTTGCAGCAGCAAGCTCCAAAGATGGACGATGGAACGATTGCAAGTCATCAAAGTTCTTTATAGCAAATCTTTCACAGATATATCTCACCTCACCTCTCTTCAAATCGCTAAAGCATACGATATTGGAAATCAACTTGTGGGTGTGCTTTGAAGATTTGAAAAACTCATCCATGACAAAAAGCTTCTCCAATGTGGTGCCACGGTTGAATTGACAGATGAGAACATCCACTGGGGAGTTGAATACTTTGTCATTGATGAAATAGAGAATCTCGTTGCCTTGCCACGATGAAGCATCAGGGATGAATCTTTTCACAGCACTGTTGAGCATAGTCCATATGGCCTCTGCCAAATTCGGAAACTTGTTCCATTCATCTTCAGCCATAGTGTCCTTCGTACATCTAACCATCCTTTTAACGGCATGTTCTGTCCATCCAGACCCAGCAGTTCCTGTCAACCACTCTTTCAGCGTCTCTTCAACATCAGCCCATAACCTCGGAACCTCGTTCAACTTTGAAATGGGACTCAGAGGTTGGCATTCACATACATGATCAACCGATAGATCTTCAGTGCCAGTGGTTTGATGCGACATCGTCAGCTGTCCTTTGACAAGTTTTAGTTATCCCTTCTCTGCGTGGCACTTTCGTTGGAAAGGCGTGAAGTATCAAAATGAGCCTAGATACTACCACCCAGGCTGGAAGATGAGGTTTGCTTAGGCTGTGGATCGCGAAACTTGCGGAAGGGTTTTGCGTAGGCGGATGGCTCTGCGCAGCAACACAGATGTGCGTAGGCGTAGGTAGAGCAAGCAGAGCAAGCAGAGCAAGTAATCAACCATAACGTTAGCATTCCCTTCTACACAATTCCTTCCAGAGAAACTCTACACAGACATCTAAGCTGCCTGTGTATCGAAGCTGATGGTGTTTTGATGTTAGATCATGCGATGACGAGTGGAGCCTTCATCCCTCTGTAGAATCCTAATACTTCCATCACGATGAGAAGCGTACTAAGTATCAACATTGGAACACGGTTCCCAGCAGTAATAAATATATGTAGATAGATGGGTAAATAAATATATACAACGTCATGAGTGTAGGAATGCAGCGTTCTGGTACAACTCCAACATCAAATTTTCACCGTTCTTAGTCCTTGTTGCTTCAACATCGCCCCATGTACTGAGGAATTCTTCGTGCTTAGTCGTTTCAACAAGCTTCCCTGTCATTTGAACGTAGATGTTTTTGGCAATCTTGAAGTCTGTGGGGAACATGATATCGAAGTAACCTTGGTGAACCATGAAGGTTGAGGCAGTTGCCATCTTTGAATCAAGCATGGTTTGAACCACTGGAGCGTTGAAACCTTTTGAAGTTTCAGAAAGGGAATCAAAGTCTGCTAATAGCAGTTGATGCTCCGGGAAAAACGTTGAAAGCACGTTGAATAGTTTCAACAGACTTGTTGGAACGAATTCAGACTCTGTCAACGAGTTCTTAAACGGTGACAGATAGTTTTGCAACCTCGGAATCACTGGTAATGCGTTCAACGGGTGTATTTGTTCATCGTTTAAAAGCGTCTTCCAAGGAGAAGACCGTAGGTAGAGGTTTCCTCTCAATTCCAGGTAAAGTTTTGTCCATTCCTCGAGCTCATCTGTAAAGAACTGGTGGAAATCACCTTTTGCATCGATAACCACGTAGCCCTGGTACGGTTTACCTGTGTAAACGTCATATTTGACGACATCATGGGACAAGTTATCCAGAACTTCCATTCCAATGACAAAACAAGGCTCAGGGACAACCTCATTCCAATCCAGGATGGATTTGTTGATGATCTGAACAGCATCTGGAGAGTGTCCCTTCGAACTCAGCTTTCTGTGTAATGATCTCAGCTTTTGCTTCTCACTCAAGGGCTTGGTGATCTCGATAATCCGGTACTTGGTACGAGAATACACGTCTGGATCGTTCTTCTTGATATAGTCCAGAATGTTCATCATGAGAGTACCATTACCTCCACCAATCTCGTAGATTATGAGGTCTGCGTACGGATACAAGTTCAACTTGTAATTCACAAGGAGGTAGCGTGCAATGGCCTCTCCGTAGAAAGGCTGGAACAGTTCTGTCGGTGTATGCCAAAGCTGAAGCTGAGCACCGTTACCAGAGTACCGAGAATACTGCTCTTGCCATTTGTCCATGAACTCATCACTGTCTTTCAACGTGGAGTAGTCAAACGGCTTCTCCGTCTGAAAGATCTCTGCCTGTGTAGGGAAGTATCCGTAGTTCGGGTTGTAGAGTGAGTCCTCGATGAAATCAGACGCAAGCATCTTCACCTTGGTAGGTCTCTCATCGTTCTTCTTCAGCCTATGTGAATTTGTCAACGGGAAGGAGTCGAAGAACTGAGAAGGAGTGTTCTTGTCCAATGGATGCGTTGACAAGTTCGAAAACACTGGCGTAAATGGGGAAAACGGCGATAAAACACAATCATACGGGTATTCCTTCGAAGGAAGCCTGTAATTGAACGTCGTGGGAGTCACAGAGAAGTCGTGCTTAGTGGACAAGCACCTCCTCATCACCAATGGCCTCATCATTTGCTTCGATTTGCCTTATGTCCCCAGCCAAATGGCTTGCTGAAGCTGGAGTTGTTGGAGAAGCCAGGGAGAAAAACGCTCCTTCTAGGCAAAACTGCTAGGCAAACCCGCTGGGCAAACCCGCTAAGCAAGTCTGCTAGGCAAGCCCGCGAAAGGAAAACTTTTCTTGATGAGCTGAGCTACAACAAGGATAAACACATCGCGCGGTTCATCTAGAAAACACAGCGGTTCATCCAGGAAACACAGCGGTTAGCTCAGTAAACACAGCGGTTGACTTCACGATGGGTGTTCCAGCGCTGTTCAGATGGTTATCACGGAAATATCCGAAGATTATCTCACCAGTGATCGAAGAACAACCTGAGGTTGTTGATGGAGTTGTTGTTCCGCCAAAGTACGCCAATAGGAACCCAAATGGTGAGCTCGATAACCTGTACTTGGATATGAACGGTATTGTTCACCCTTGTTCTCATCCAGAGAACAAGCCACCGCCGGAGACGGAGGATGAGATGCTGTTGGCGGTGTTCGAGTACACGGATCGTGTGGTTAACATGGCTAGGCCTAGAAGGGTGTTGATGATTGCCGTGGACGGTGTTGCTCCAAGAGCCAAGATGAATCAGCAGAGAGCCAGACGGTTCAGAAGTGCAAAGGATGCACAGATTCAAGACGAGGAACGCGAGCGACTTGCTGCGGAAAGGGAGAAGTTGCTAGGCCAGTTGATTGATGATAGCGTTAAGCAGAAGAAGACATGGGATTCTAACGCCATTACCCCTGGTACGCCGTTCATGGATAAACTGGCGTTGGCGTTGAGATACTGGACAGCCTACAAGCTTGCCAATGATCCAGGATGGAAAGATCTACAGATCATCATCAGTGATGCCACGGTGCCAGGTGAAGGTGAGCATAAGATTATGAACTTCATCAGATCTCAGAGATCGGACGTCGAGTATAATCCAAACACTAGACATGCCATCTACGGCTTGGATGCCGACCTGATTTTCCTAGGGTTGGCGACCCATGAGCCTCATTTCAGAGTGTTGAGAGAGGATGTGTTTGCTCAGGATAATAGAGGTCTGAGCATGAGAGACCATATGAACATGACAGATGAGCAAAGAGAGAGGTTGAAAGAGCAAGATTCTAAGAAGCCGTTCTTATGGCTTAACATCAATGTTTTGAGAGAGTATCTTCAAGTTGAGCTGAACGTTCCACGGTTACCTTTCAAGTTTGACCTGGAGCGAGCCATTGATGATTGGGTGTTTATGTGTTTCTTCTGTGGTAACGATTTCTTACCACATTTACCCTCGTTGGATGTTAGAGACAACTCCATCGATTTGTTGGTTACGCTATGGAAGCAACAGTTGCCTAGGATGAAGAGCTATATCACATGCGATGGCACCTTAGACCTCGAGAACGTTGAAACGTTGATGAGTGCATTGGCACCAAGGGAGGATAATATCTTTAGACAGAGGAAGGAGCAGGAAGATCGTCGTAATAACAAATACAATGGTAAGAATGATAAGAGAAGAAGATTTGCCGATGAGACTGTACAGGCCCAGAATCAGATGTTGGCGAATGTTACCAAGGGTAAAACGGATAAAGGAACGTTTACACCAACTGATACGATTCCGTTGTTCGATGTTGATGGTAATTCAGTTGGGAAAGTGAATTTAACCAATAAGGATCTGGTTCATATGCAGAAACAGGTAAACTTGGCCGGTATGGGCGATGAAGATGCAAAACAACAATTGTTGGATGCTTCACACGATAAGGAGGTTAAGACTGAAGATATCGACAACGCCAACAAGGCCAATCTTAGTGCAGCAGCAGCACTGAGACAGAAGTTGTTACAGGGTAAATCAACTACGCAAGATTCGATTTCAACTCCATCTTCAACACCTGGAATTGGGGACAAGAGAAGTACGCCTTCTACTGATACGAATGAGGATGAAGATGAAGTGAGACTATTCGAACCTGGATATAGATCCCGTTATTACAGAGTCAAATTCCACTGCACTGATGATGAGGTTGATGACTTACGCCGTGAAGTTGTTAAGCACTATATCGAGGGTATTTCTTGGGTGTTACTCTACTACTACCAAGGATGTCCGTCTTGGAATTGGTACTATCCATACCACTATGCACCATTTGCTGCAGATTTCGTCGATATCAAGGATGTGACGGTTTCATTTGTTCAAGGAGAACCATTCTTGCCATATGAACAATTGATGTCAGTTCTACCTGCAGCCTCAGGTCATAACCTACCACCTATTTTCAGACCCTTGATGAGTGAAGCCGACTCTCCAATCATCGATTTCTACCCTGAAGATTTCCCGATTGATATGAATGGTAAGAAAATGTCATGGCAAGGTATTGTGCTGCTACCTTTTATCGATGAACAGAGGCTCTTAGAAGTTGTGAAGGCACAGTATCCCAAACTCACGGATGCAGAAAAGTCTAGAAACGTTCGTAAGCAAGAAGTGCTGTTCATATCTAAGGACAATGCAAACTACAAGAAGTTTGTCAAGTTGTATGATGATAAGGAGTTGAGTATAATCGATTTCCATTTCCACAAGGCACGTTTGGCCGGTATAGTATCGGCAAACGCCAAGTTTGAACTGGGTTCTGTGCTGGAGTGTCCTGTTGTTGGGGAGCACGGGTTTGGTGGTGTCCCTACAGACTCATTTCTGAAGTTGAACTATGAGATGCCAGTGAAGAGACATGGGAAGTCTATTATTCTTACTGGGTATATTAAACATAGACCTGTTTTAACGCAAGAGGACAAGGATGGTATAATCTATGGGAATGGTCGTGGACGTTATGGACGCAATAACTACAACACCAAAGTCGATGGGAACGTCATTGAGGTTGGTCCATACGGTGATAGCTGTTACGACATGAGGTTTGGAGGGTTTAAGAGTTTCTTATCTCTTGCAAAGAGGCACGCAGAAGAAGTCCAACAGCAGCATAGGGTAAGAGATTTCATGTCACACAGAAGTGGACACCTGCCACGTCCTTCTAGAGGGGGATATCTGAGAAGATAGTTGTTAAAAATAGACATGTTATGAGTACAGATTCTTCTAGTTTTATATCCATTTCTGCCTCGTTTGGTCTATGTAGGCTGTCCATGAGAGAGTTTTGGTGGCAGGACACGCTACCCTGGTCTAAAGCGTAGAACTTGTTAGATACAACAGTGGAGCTGAATGACTAGAGAACGGCCCGAGAGGGTATGTGAAAAGATTTTTGGCTGAGATTGAATAACGTTGCTATACAATACGACTGACTTATCAATTGGCGTGTTTATTGGAGAAACCACTTTACGCGCTTTTTTTTACAAGTTACCATATTGGGTAATGAAATTAACTTTCGCCGACCCGGCTGCCGCAAATTGTGAAACACTGTTGCAGGACTTTTGCGCCAAAAAAGAGCAAAAGTAAGGGCAAAAACACATTCAAGAGAGAAGCTTACTAATTGAATATATTTATGTAACATGGAAGACCTGGACTTTTTCAGATTTTAGATGCACACTTAAATCCATCGATAGCTTGTTTCACATTTCAGTTTTATTATTAAAAGTTGGCAAAAAGGCCATGATTAAAAGGGAAAAGTGCGTGCGTAATTTGCTGGAGGTGGGGTGGCCCGCAAAGATTTCGTAAATGTGTGCGAAAAAAACACAAGGAAACAGAAAAAAAGCCTAGCACATAAAAGCGAGACTTTTTGCGAAAGAGTCTGAAAAAATGTCGTCAAAAGACCACGCAAAATAAAAAACAAAAACAACAACATCGATAAAAGAAAGCGTTGCACAAAAAATAGGGGACAAAAACCACAAAAACACACACGCAGAAAAAAATCAACAACATTCGCAAAGGCGGACAAAAAAGTCTAAAAAAATTAGGAGAGCAAAGCGTTTAGACAAACGGAAAGCTAAAAGGACAAATAGGCGAAAAGAATTCTAAAGGCTAAAAAGGGAGACAAATTTGAGACATCCTCGAAAAGAGCACATATAGCTACAATCAAGCCATCATGGAAAGACAGAATTCGTACCATGGGAAGACACGCCCATTCTCGTCCAACAATCCCTTCAGAAACGCGTCCGCCGACTCGTTCGCCGCCAAGGGAGGCGACAGCGCCTTCCAGCGCTGGGTTCAGACCAACCAGAGCGCAATGTCGTTCAGCAGCGATGACGAAGAGCAGGCCCTGGATGACCTAAGACCACCACCTGTGGTGAGTGGCAGAAACGGGTCGAGAAGCGAGTCCTCAACGAGATCTTCGTCTGACCATTCCTCGCGCAACGGCAGCGCCGGTGCCATTGGAGCCAGACGTGGTGGCCACGATGACGATGCTCTACCACCAAGCTACGAGGAAGTTGCCGGTGACCGAAGAGGCAGCGGCTACCCTCGCGAGAAGGATGGCCATTCCTCACAGACCACACAGCCTTCGCAAACTACACAGCACAGAACAAGGGTCCACAAGGAGTGGCCAGGTGATGTCAAGAGAGATCGCGAGCGTGAGTCCAGACCTCACAGGGAGCACTCGTCGTCGTCGAGAGATCACAGAAAGGAGAGATCATCTCATCACCACCACCGGGAGAGATCTGATAGCCACAGGGACCGTGAGAGAACGCACAGGTCACGTGATAAGAAGTCCAAGAAGAAGGAAGTCGTTCCACCGAAGAACGTGGATACCATTGACAAGTTGGATGTGACGAGCGTATTCGGAGGTGCATTCCATCACGATGGTCCCTTCGATGCGTGTACGCCCCATAGAAACAAGAATCAGAAGTCTGCGCCTGTGCTGGCGTTCCCAGCCGATGGCCCGAACAATTCGATACGAGGAGCTGGTACAGTCAACAAGGATGCTACGCTGAACTACATCCAGGGACGCCGTGATGATGGGGATGACGATCTGTACACGACGAGCGTTGCTTCTCAGAACTACTCGAGAACGTACAAGAACGACTCCCAGTCCACGCTGGCGGCCGTCAAGGCTGGAACCGATATCACACAGTTTGATGCCAACATGAAGGCTGAACCTGTTCATGGACAGACCACGCTAGGGCTGGGCTCGTCGACCTTCTTAGACGGTGCCCCTGTTGCTGCGAAGACGCTGGAGGAGGAACAGCATAAGCAGTACCAATCACTCGGGAGAAAGAAGTCGCTGAAACAGAGAATCACCGGCGATGCTCCTGCGGCAGGCTCCAACGGCCAGCGAGACGATGGCAAGGAGTCCAATTCTCTGCTGAAGCGAGTGAAGAGTTTGAAGGTTGGAAGAAAGTAGGCCAATGCTTCCAAACTCGAGAATGGATGAGGTGAAAAGGCTTAAGGACTGATTAGAAGAGAAGTGGGTGGTTCTCCTCTTCTGCACAATTGTTTGGTATTATTCTACTTGTTGTTCGTGTGTTGTATAAGCTTGTTATTCTGATTTATGGTGTTTCTTGTTGTTGTTCTTTTATTTTGACGTATCTGTAGCATTGGTTTCCTATATACAATTTGTCGATTCTCTTGATAATTTAGCCAGAAACTGTTGTAATTCTCGGACAAACTCTTCGTCTTCCTCTTCAATCCAACTACTCTGTTCTTCCCAAGGCGACGATTTGATGCTCAGCTCTTCCAATGGCCATCCTTCTCGCTCTGCCTTCCTTCTCAGCTTCTCCAACTGTACAGAATACCCCATCTCGATCAGCTTATGGTACCAAAACTGCGAGTTGTCTGTGTCCTTGAACACCAGAGAACTCAGCATGTTGAAGTCCACAGGAACCTTGTACCTTGACATTAGTTGGCTCATCTCATTGAATACCACATTCTGGTCCTTAGTCATGCCGTGGTGGTGGAAGACATAGGTGATGATCCTCTTGTTGAACTTCACCATTGGCAGATTGGCCCTCTCGATGAACTGCTTCAGCATATAGAACGCCAATCCCGGGTTTCTGATTGCAATAGAGTGCTTGATGAACAACTCTAGCACCCCGGTATCCAACTTGGACTTCCTGAACGGGCTCGTAGGGTCGTCAAGGCACTCCACCACCCTGCTCAAGTACCTTTTGAACAGCAACGACAAGTTATACGCACTGTTTGTTCCGTGATGAGCCATGTGGTTCAACACAGCAGCGTACAACTCAGTAACATTCTCGTTCGAAGGGTTTGGAACACGGTAGAACTCATCCACAGAGGCCTGGACAACGTCATAGCCTTCAGGTAAACGTTTTACAGTCTTGAGGTATACAACACCACTGAGGCCCAACAGATCCATCTCGGTACGCCAGTGAGGGAAGATCTCGGCAAAGTGAGCCATAACCACTTTTGCCTCACGAGGGAACTCGTCACGTATCACCCTTAGCAGCTCATTGATCAGAATGCTCTTTGCTTTCAACGGACACTTCTCCAGGATCAATGGGATGCTTCTCAGCACAATAAGGATGGCATTGTACTGTTTCTTGTGCCTCAGAGAGGTCACGATGATAGTGAACAACTTAGGGGTCACTGTGACGCCCTTCTCAATCATCTGTTCGAGAACCTTCAGGGCGTACTTGTAATGTCCATGCTTGATGGTGAGGTAGGAGATCGTCTCATACAGCTTAGAATCTTCGTCTGGAGACGACGACTGTAACTCGGTGTTCCTCTGGTACTTGGATATAAGCAACTCCAGGTATTTGTTCGCCTTTATTGGCTCGTTCAGTTGGACATACCTCACAACGATCTGGTTGATCATATCGAACGAATACGCCGTGAGAAACTTCATCCGCAGAGTCTCGTCGCCCTTGAGCATCGGAGAGAACTCGTACAGAGCCCTATCTTGTTCAGAGCCTTTCCTCAGCGTGTTTCTCAGTTTGCTATACTGCGACGTTGTGATATCAATGTCTGCGCTCAACAGCGTGGTGTACAACTCTCTACAGTGGCCTGTAGAGAGAGCCAGTGAGACCAAGGACTCTGTCGAGTGCCTCGACAGCTTCAAGGACCCATCCAAATTCTTCCCACGGTACAGCTCGATGATCTCTTTCAACTTGGCCAGCATCTTACTGTATCTTGCCTCATCGTCACCGTCGTTGCCCAGCTCATCGGGCAACTTAGCCAGCGAAACCAGCTGTTTTGACGCCAACCTTGAGAAAAGATTCGAGCTCTTGTCCAGCGAACGGAGCTGCTGCCACTCGTCATCTCTAACGTGCGCCATAGACGTGGGCGTGGGCATGGGAGCCCATAAAGAACCTGTCTCCCTCTGCCCAATCGCCGTGGAGATGTGTCTCGTGAAGAGGACCCTCCTAATAAGCATCGTCAGTGATCCTTTGTTGGCCATGTTTGGTGTCTTTACAATCCTTGAGATCTAACGAATCCAACTGGTGCAATTCCGTACCCCGATTTCCCACTGGTTCAGCAACGCTGTGGGGAAGTATTTAATTGTTTTTGTTGTCCGACGGACTGAGTGTCGTATCTCCATCAACACCTTTTTTTTTCACGGCCCGGAGGACCCCCAGCTTCCATACCTTCAACATCAGTTTCCTTCCATAGTTAAGCAGTGAATCCCTTTAACGGAAGACACGATGATATATCCAATCGTGCACGTTCTCACGGGGTTGTTGGTGTTCTATGCGTCGTACTACTACGGTTGGCTTCATGTAATCACACTATTTGAGCAGCTTAAGACCAGCTCCAAGGTATTACAGACGGCGTCGACGCAGAACTTGTTTGCCCTCTTCAGCGACGAAGCGCTCAACGATGAAACACTCAGCAAAGCTGACACTGACCACAGCAGGTGGAACACTGTGGTGAGATGCTATCGCTATGTGGCGCGGTGGGCGTTCTCGATGACGATCAGCTGTTCTGTCGCCATCATTCAGTTCATCCTTTGGCAATTCCAGCATGATGGCGACACAGCGGCAATTGATCTCCATCTCTGGGACTGGAACCTCACCACACTGATTGTTGTTTTGGTGCTGATTCAGCCCTTGACGATATGTATACTACTGTTTGACCGTCTGTTGCGTGGATGCTCTGTCGCTCGTAGACTCGCTGCCTGTGTGCTGGCGTTGTACAGCTGGCTGATGTTTGTATCGAGAAGTTATAGATTCACAGACCTTGACGTTGTTGACGGTGGCAGCATGCTGTCGTACTATACGCAGTGTATCTCCATCATGGGTTTGACGTTGATGGGGGTGTTGAACGGAGTTGGTTCGTACTCCACGGTGTACTACTACTTGTACAAGAGAGTTACTCCTACGGACGAGGTTGATGAAGAGGCCAGGATGCTGAGAGTGGAGCAATTACAGGGCTCGATAGCGAAGACGGAGGATATGATACGGAATCTTCCCACGGGTGATGATAACGTGAACCATAGGAACGCTTACAAAGCAAAGAGCTCGTTTCTGGATCTGAAGATGTTATCGTCACCGTCACCGTATGTTTCGTCAACGAATAAGGAGCTCCAGTCGTTGACAAAGCTCAAGAACGAACTCTACTCGAAGCTGATGATGGTGCAGACGACTATGGACACGTCCTCCAACAAGATCCTCTTGTCGTTAAACAGGGTGATTGGTGTATACTGCCTCTTCAAGATCCTACAAGTCACTGTGATCCACATCCTACAGTTTATACACTCCAATGACATCAACTCGTCGAAATCGGATCCACTGGTGGTCACACTGGCACACATCCTGGAGCTCTTCACCAACCAGGACGAAGAGTTCCTCATCAACCAGCTCAGCTTCATCATCTCAGGTGCCTTGTTCGTACTGTCGTTCAACGGTGTGTTCTTGACGCTTACACACATGTATCGGTTTCTCCCAATAGACGTCAAGTCGTTACAGACTTCTAAGAAGTCTGTGAGTGTGATAAAGAACTTGATCCTGAGCGAGCTGTTGGGAACTTATGTACTGGCAACGCTGCTCATTCTCAAATCAAACCTCTCCACCACTTACTCCCAGAGCCTAGGCTCACTTACAATGACACAGGGTGTTGATATCGCCATGGTGGACAACTGGTTCAACAAGGTTTACCTGTTGAGCGTTGTTGTCACTGGAGTGCTCATCAAGATTGGAGAAACGTGGTTAGATGACCAAGGCTTTGAAAATGACTCTATAGCATCCAAGATTGTATGATTTACTCTCGTGATTTTATTTGTTCGATTGGTACTATAGACGACGCTACTACAGCTGTGGTACGATTCTGGCACTCTGGAACCAGATTCTAGCAGCAGATCCTGATCCAATCAACGTCTTCACCAATGGCCTTTCACTGGCATTGCCTCGACCATCACCTCTCTCTTCACCGTTGGCATCAAACTTCTTTGAATCGCCAAATCTCTCAGAGTACCTGTTCCAGATGTCCTGGGAGATCCTATGAGCTTCAAACATCTGGAAATACAGTCCATCTTGAGGGTCGTAGAGATAGTCCTCGAAGAATTGCAAGTGACGACCAATCTCCAGGCGGATTGCACTACTGGTGGAAGCTGGAACAGAGTCCCCAAACACCAGCAGATAATCAGCCAGCCCTTCAATCAACAGCTGGATGAAATATGAAGGGTCACGCCAGTAACGGAGCTCATGGTCGTTATAATCACGGCAGAACAAAGATCTGTTGCGGTCAGTTGCCGCAGCAGCAAACTCATTCGCCAACTGCTTCCATCTGTCATCCTTGGTGAACTCATAGATCATGGAGCAGCACGACAGGACAACACCGGTGTTGTAGGTCCACTTCATACCGTTGGCATTGTCGCCATTCTTATCGATACCATCCAGCACGAGGTGATCGCTCTTGTCAAACAGCTTGTCGAGGATGAACTCCATGCACTTGATGGAGAACTTCACCAGCCTCTCACGCTCATTGGGAACGTACTTGGCCAGTCGTAACGCTGCCTGTGCAGTTTCACTCGTTGAAATGGCTGCGATGTAGGGCTTGTCTCTATGCCACAGCACACCACCGTTGTTCTTGCACTGAGGGTCATCATTCCATCCACCAAGGAGGTATCTAACTAGCTCACGACCGTTGTCCAGGTACTGCTTATCGCCAGTGACTTCATAGGCAGAGATAAGTAGGCTTGCCACCTGGGCATCGTCGTCGTAGTAGATGTCGCCGTTACCTTCAAAGTTTTCAGCAGCACAGTATCCCTTCCATTTGGGAGACTTGTACTTGTAGATGGCCGCCATCACGGGCTTAATCAACGGATCAAGCTCATCAGGATACAACCGTGCACCATCCACTATTGCTTGAGCAGCAATTGACATGCTCCAAACGTTGAAACGGCCTTCATCGTTATAAGTACCAGAGCACTTGGGCTTTGGTGATATGAAGGTCTTGTGGTTATCGTTCCAGAACCTCTGCCACATCAATCGTGTGACGTTATAGCCTTCCAACGCTGGGTTTGCCACTGTCATTGTCGTCTTGAATGGTGATTCTATCCCTGGAGAGTGGGACTTGGTTGCTATGTAATGTTGAAACCTTTTTATATTGCAACTGGGGATATTTCACCACGTTGCTATGGTTGTTTTACCGGTTCCTCAGATTTGGGCAGCAAGCCAGTTCGGAGGCGGAGTGTATGACGTCATACTTGTGGAAGTCTGTAAGTGGAGGAAACACCCGGACATCACGTTTTGGGGTCTATATATGGTGTGTGTGTATATATAGGCCAATCCTGATTTAACCAATGCTCAATGTCAGTATACAACGGTGTGTTTTGAGTAGCGTACCATGGAGAGTCAGGTAGTGATGGATTGGGTAGACGGGGCTTTCTAGATGAATCAGGAAGTAAAGAGGTATATGGATTCAAAGCACTAATAACAGGCACAGCATGAGAATAGCATCTAGGGAAGTGATGAAGCTTCCCAGATGACAGAACCATCAAGCACTGCTAGAGATGCTAAGAGAATGTTGACACTTGAATCAAAAGCAGAAAATTTCAGCAGTATCAATTGGCTCGACAATCTCAGCTGACCACCCAAATGTAACATCATCAGTATAGTAAGTATCTTTAGAGGTAGCTATGAAGCCTTTCTCATCAGCTCCAGAGGTTTAAACTGCCTTTTGTTGCCCTTCCAAGGCAACAAAGGCCTAAATATACTGTGATTTCTATCCTGAGCCCTTGATTATGAGACCTTGATTATGAGACCAACGAGTGATTCCTATTAGATACAATTTATCTATCCATATTCCAGTTTCATATCTCACACAAGTCTCGATTCTATAGATCTCTTCATTATTCTCTAAGCAAATGTTAACAGAATCTTCATTCCACCTCATCTTACTTCGGTTAGTACATAACATGAGGATAGTACAGCTTGAACCTGAAATTATAGCCAGTGAGTGATGTTCAGATGTTGTTTTGATGAGTACTGTACAATACATCATGAGCACACACACACATCACTAGCCCTCTATCTCAAGATCTTGGTGAATTATTCAAGTTTTGTAGATTATTATGCTATTTACAAAAAAGAAAAACAATAATCTACCTATGTACATATAATAAAGCACAAGCGTCTTATACAAGTTTCACCTTATTGCTACCATCACCAGGTAATCTGCTTAGAACAACGTCCCAATCGATACATCTCCACACTTGTTCCAAATATGCTTTCTTACCAAATACACCATAGTCTTGTAACCAGACCTTTGGGCTTGCGTCTATGCATAACAATGGATGATAGGTTTGTCCAATCACTTCAGTCTTTCTCTGAGCCTCCTCAACAGTTGGATAAACCCTCTGTGTCAATTTCTGTTCCTTGTTCTCCAAGGAATAGTTTGTCAACTGACCGAAACGGCAGTTGTTCTCTGGAACTCCCGCGTTATACGTGTTCAACACAGCCAAAGAGCTATACATGAAGCCAGGGTTCTTGGACTTTGTTAAGGAGTCTGCCTCAACGGCAACAAGCCATGTGAATCCATCACCGTTGATGGCATTAGCACTCTCCAACAATAACGTCTTGAGCTCTAATAACGAACCAAATGATTGTGTAATAACCTTGTCGAACTTGGCGTTCGCAGGTGGATGGTTGTCGAATTCCAATGAAATGGATGGAGTCTTCAACAAGTCCTTAGAGGTCAATTTCTTTGGAATTGTCACCTGCTCTCCTCTAGCGACACCCAAGGAGCTCATCGCAAATGAAACGTTTCTCAATAGCGACGCATTGTTGAAGATGTCCTTCTTTGTAGCGCTCTTAGCGTTCGAGATCACCAACGTGTCGAGATCAACAGGCTGGATGGAGTGCTTAGCAACGGCTTTGTTCAAGTTATTACTCAACAGAACACATCTCGAGACGTAACCCTGTTGGAATGCCTCCTGTGACAACAAGCCCTTGATTCCCTCCTGCTTGAAAGACTCCAACGAGGCAAACTTCGGAACACCATAGTGAGGCGTCACTGTAGATTGGTGTCTCACCAGCTTCAACGACGATTTCAACATTTTAGAGCGTATGGAACTGCGAATGATTAGCCGCTGCTTCGTGTTGATGATGATGTCCAATTGGAAGCTTTCTCGGGTATTAAATTCCTCGAAGAGCTGTGAAAAAAAAAACCGAACAAAAACGCTGCCAAAAACGCTAACAAAAACATAACACAAAAATCCCATGCTGAAAATTACGCAGAGATCCGTAGAAACGCCATGCTGATAATTACTATAAGCATCCGTGTTAGGAAAGCTGCCTAATCTGGCCATTTAATAAACTTTTCCTTATCAGCAATGTGGCCCGTACCATAATGCTGCACAGGGGGATCAGACCGACGATTTTCAATAGGGATTTGTTTCATTGTTACTGCTTCTCTTTCTCTCTCTCTACGGTTTACGTTGTTCATCATTCTGGTATTGTTACTGAGCTATATTGAACATCACGTTAGAAGCAAGGAAAGATGGATCCTGAGAGGTTTTCTTTTTCAAAGAAACCCATAAGCTTATCCAAGAGAAGGTCTGTGATATCTGCGATTATGCCCGATTCGTCTGGCGGATCGCAGAACTCCAAAGAGTCAGCGAGATGTGATAAGACGAGGACCTTCAGCTGTTCAAACGGAAAGGAGGTGTTGGAGGAGGTTGCCTCTGACGATCCTCTACTGGACTACGACGAACAAATCAGAGCCCCAAAGTTCCTCTCTAAGAAGTCACTTGACGATATTGGAACTTCCATAGATTTGGCAAGGGGCACTGACAGTACCAATTCTGGGACTGTTATTGGTGATGGGCCGTTAGACGAAAAGATATCGTCAAAGCTGAGGTCGGCATCTTCCGGAGAGATCAAGAGGGTAAGAAGTTACCAACCGGCAGTGGTGGAGATCCCATCTAGTGACGATTTGGAGTTTGATCAACAGCCTTCAACGTCTTGCTGTATGAATTATACGCTCTCACAGATTACTGCATCTCACTTGATTTCGAATATTCAGCAGGGGAGGGACGATGATGTTTCCGAGCCAGGTTCATCAGAACTATGCTCGAAGAAGAACTCGGAAGATTCCATAGTTATGATGTCGAGGAAAGCACCTCATTTCAACACTGCACCTCTGAGGCCCATGTCTGATCCAAGGACTCCGAATTATCTACCTTGTGTATTGAGGCCTATTGTAAGCACAGGAGAGGAGTTATTACCAAAGAGCTCAATATTCGATTCCTCAATGGAGACACACTATGGTGACTTGTCCAGAGATCACTGGAAACCAAATGGATTTTCAAATTCTTGTATGGATTGTCATAAGCAGTTCTCTCTGATGAATAGAAGACACCACTGCAGGAAATGTGGTAATCTTTTCTGTGCTTCATGCTTGTTGAACAAGGCCAAGTTGAATTTCCAATGTCAATTTGACGTGAATGGGATCTTGGGGAAAGTTTGCTTCCAATGCGGCAAACAGTGGAGTAAATACCTCTGTGATAGTTTCAAGATGGATGTGGATGTGGATGTCATATCTGATTTCAAGGTATCACAAATGGAGAAGAAACATTCAGATAATTCCGTACTGAGTAAAGAGCTATCGAAAGATGAACAAGTGTTGGGCGTTGAAGTTAATAGCAACGTTCCAGCCGATTGGAGTTGGAGTTCTTTCTAAATGAAGGGCTTCTTTGTTAGGAGAATGGTTCCAGGCTGGTTACTGGAGTCTCCTTTGCATTCGTTATATGGTTTATGATCTTTATATGTGTATATATAAATCCATAGATTTCTGTAATAAGATGAGGAATATACCAAGTTATTGATACAAGAATTACAATCTTCCATGTAGGTGATAATTATGTTCACACTGATGCTATATTATATTATATTATATAATCGTAATATAATTGTAATTATAATTATAATTTTTGTTCGCCGAAAAGTCCACAAAGTCCGAAATAAACACCTCGAAAGCGATATGTCCCGTAGTACATACTTGGAAGTTGGGGTGTTATACCAAGAAGATGAAGATATGGTGTAGCTTATATATTACATACATGAAAAGCAAGAAATTTTCCACATTCGTTGCTTCATTTCTTTCTTCCCTTTCTTCCTCTTGAAAGATATAAAAGGTATAAAGACTTGGAAGGGAAGTAACACCTGATCATATCTTTCCAACACCCCCATTTGTCTTTGCTAGTCAGAATCAACAATAATGCTTTCTAAGACCTTTTTTGCTTTGGCTCTACCAGTTTTGGGACTTTGTCAATCTAAAGTCTTTGATTCCATCGTGGTATCACCGATAGATTACGCTGAGTATTCTTCAATCATCGATCTGCAACGTTTATACTACACAAGCGATGGTGATGTTTTCTTCTACGACAAAGACTGGGAAGGTACCACATTGGCCACTGCTGCTTCGAACGTTCAAGTCCTCAACAGTGGCCAGCTATTCGTCAACAACACCAATGCAACTGCTTATTTCTACATCAGCGACCTTGGTGTGCTACAGTCTACATCGACTCAAACTTCTATCGACGGTTTGTTCTCTATCAACAGCTCCACCATCTACTACGATTACTCTTATCCTTTCATCGCCTGTGAGATGAGTACAAGTCAGTACCACTTGATCTGGAGGGGAGATGGCTCAGAGTGTAGTGCTGATAACTGGTTGGTTGTTAGCTTATCAGTTTTCAGCTCCGATGGTACTAGTGGTTATGACTACTTCCCAGAGAACTATCAGTCTTCTGTGGGAGCAACGGCTTACCAAGATATCTACACAACCACCGTGGGAGTCCCAACTGCCGGTGCTGCAACTGCCACTTCAACAAGTGCTAATGATGCTGGTCATGGCGTTGCCTCTCCTGATAAGTTGTCATTGGGAGCAGGTGCTTTATTCGGAGCTGCTTTGATGCTCTTGTGATCATTAATTTTGCTCTCTTTCTGAACCTGTATTCGACTGCTATATATCACTCACTAATTGAACTTCTTTCATGAATAGAGAATCGTAGATACTGTACTTTGACCATTCAGACGGACCTGACCTTCTCATTCAGGGAATTTACAATATGGAGACGTTGACATCTGTTCTGAGACATAACTCATCTCTCCACCACGTTTTACGTAGTTATAATGCCCATGCTGACTCAGTTAAAATTGTAGGTCATGTGTAGTCCTACTAAGCTCATATGAATCCTAGCTATAAATACCGTGGTGATGTTTTCAAGAGCATCCAGCTCTCTTTCACTACATGTTGCCCGTTCTGTCCATCATCGTCACCACAGTATTCCATAATGACTTTCCAGCTAATTTGCCTAGCACAACGATAGTAGAGAATCCCCAGAGATCTACAGGGGGGATATCAATCCAGTGCTTATCATAATAGACGAGTTTGTAAGCTCTATGGAACACCAGCATTTGAAGTTAAAGAGAAAGACCCTTTAACTGATGTGTCATGAAACATCCAGACATTATGGGTGTACTTCTCGGAGAAGGCTCAACATTGCTTATGGCTACAAGTGATTTGAATCAACTGTAAAAACAAGCAGTTGAAAGATCCTTCCAGATTAGAAATTTGTTTGACTGAGTGGCTCAACTTCTATGTCAAGTGGTATCTGTTTTAGCATCCCATAGAGCCATAACTCGTAGAGTACTCAAGGCTCATACTTTCACTACATAATGCAATCTTAGAGAGGCATTATTATAATTTCAACACTAGGTAAATCAATGTTCACACATATATACAAACACAGTATTCACTACCATGTATCACACTTTCAGCTACTTCTAACACGAATACAGCTGGCACTTGTAGCCCACCTGTATCACACTCACGTGATCGCAAGCGCATACACACAGCATCGTCTCCATTATCGATGCTGAAATATTATCCACGCTGAAATATACAAAACGCGCGCATTGACACACCCTTGCACTATTGAAACACCGTAGTACCCTTCTAACCACTGTGCTTCTAATCAAATAACCAATACATAGTGTCAATTGGAGTACACGGCAACTGAATAGCCACCCCCATTGAGCCAACCAACCAATCAGCGACAGACCGCTTACATAAGCACACCAAAGAAGACCTCCCTATAACCTGTGCACTAGCTTCAAAGAACCAATGATGGCCATAACTACACATCACCACTCATCCAAGGCCATGCTCCATATCCAGTAGCCCTCCACCTCAACACCACCACTCATTTCTATCAACCTGTGCTATTGCCATTGTTTAGCACCGGGTATTTATGGGTGTAGAGAAAGCGTTAACGCCGGATTTAACCGGCTCACCGTGCCCGTAAACTCCAGCAGGGGAATCAGAAGGGAAGCCAGTACATTTATCAACATCGACTAGTTGGTTCGATATTGCCGCTCTGAAGTATACATAAGAACACGGTGGAGAGCGGAGAATTCCACGGATGGCGAAGAAGAAGAAACAGCAGAGGAACAAAGCGGCGAAAGAGGCACAGCGGACGGTGGCGGTAGCGGTAGCGGTATCTGCCGCCGAGGACGGTGCCAGTGATGATGTTGATGTTGGTGATGGTGATGATGTTGGTGTTGGCGCTGGCGTTGAGGCCTCGGTAGGGAAAGAAGCAGTCTCTACGGCAAATACGGCTGATGCTGTTGCTGCAGAGCTTCGGGAAGAGGACGTTGAGCTGGTGCCCGAGGTGACGGAAGAACAAGAAGAGAACTCTATGGGCTGTGAAGGTGATGGAGAAGGCGACGGTGACGGTGAAGATGGATATGGGCTAAAGGATGACGTCCAAGTAAAGGAAGAACCTGTGAACGGCTCAGATGAGCTCGATAAGGAGAAGAACGAGGATAGAGAGGTTACGCTTGAATTGGCAGAGGCTGAAGATGACGCCCAAAATGACACTGTCCATGAATCAGAGCTGGGTGAAGAGGCAGTAGAAGAAGAAGAAGACGTAGCAGTGGAAGAGGATCAAGAGGATTTTAACGACGAATCACAGCACCATGAGGAAGCCCCTGAGATGAAAGAAGAACCTCAAGAGGCTGAAGGCATCACTGAGAACTCCCATCTTCCAATCACAGGGCCAAATAAACTCATATCTTCTACATATGGGCCTTTCACTCTATCGAGGATCCGTCTTGAATTACCAGAATTGGGATCTGCTTCCTTCATCACACATCATGGTCAGAGTATCATAGTGGGCACTTCTCAGGGTCACATGCTATTGTATACACTGGCACCAGGCTCTAGACAGGAGTTCATCTTGGTATCCCAGGCTCGGTTCCATCAAACCAGAAACTTTCCCATAGCGAAGATGACCCCTTTACCAAGTTTAAACATACTTTTGGTGTTATCAGGCCATTTATTGCAGTGTTTTGCACTCGATGATCTTAGCACGCTTTCAATTGGAAGAATCAAAGACGTTTTTGATATGGCATTAGACTGGGATCATAAGGCCAAATGCGATGAGAATGGAGTTCATGTGTGTATTCTGACAAAGCAGCAGATAAGGATTGTAAACGTTACAAAACAGGCACTAAGGTTGGTCAAAGATATCAAAGTCATAGCGAATGTCGTTGGTAGAAGAGGCGATAAATTGATGGTTGCACAGAATGAATACATGATAATTAACATAGCAAAGGAGTTGAACAACCAAAACTCATTGTTCCCCGTGAATACTTCAGGAGTTGAGGATCATGAATTAAAGCCTTTTATCCAAGGTGTTGGGAACGATGAGTTCCTCTTGGTCTGTGGTACTGCCAAGTCTGATCCTGCGATGGGGATGATAGTCAACACCAAAGGTGATGTATCAAGAGGCACAATACCTATGCTACAATACCCAGACGAGGTTATTGTTCATGATGAGGGCGCATTTATATCGATCGGAAATGACATTGAGTTGTATTCACTGGTGGACCAGATGCAAATACAATCTTGGAAGTTCGAACACCGTGTACATATATCAAAGTTGGAGTATGAAATTGAAGTTCCAGCAATTCCGTTGAGAGATCTGATAGTCTTGAAGAGCATATCTGGAGGACAGGGTGAAAGAGATTCCAAAGAGCTGGTATTTGCCACGAGAGTTGCACAGGTTGGTTCACAAGTACTACTCTATTGTGACGATCTTATGTATTTACTCGTCCCACAAGCAAGGTTGGAGAAGCTTTGTAACTTGAGAGATGTGAAGTTATTAGAGAAGGAACTATCCAAGAGTAAAGCTACAACAGAATTGACAGTTATTGAAGTGGAATTCTTAAATTTACAGATATCTTTATTGAGGTTGTTGACACACCACTACGACTCGGCTTTAGAATCATGGACCAATGGTACTCTAGATCCTAGAATTCTCATTGAAGCCTTCAACTTCCCCTCTGTGGGCGAGGTGTACATATTCGCAGGTTTACATGAGCTGTTTGAACAGCTCCACACAATGATTAAAGAGACTGCACTGCTGACCTTTTTCGAGTTGTTTTTAGAGAAATGGCTTTCCAAGGAGTCCCTTGATGACCATGATATTATCGAGTCCATAGAACGAACGGCATTGGACTATCATCTCAAGTATAAGACCAATCAATTGAAGGATATCCTGACAAGGATTAAACACATCGACGTTACACCTAGATTAGAACAAGAAAAGGAATTCTTAGCATTGGCAAGATTATATAACGAGAAAAATCCAGAGAGGGCAGTGACAATTCATAAAAGACTTGTTGATGGTGAAATCACAGACCAACAGTTTGAAAAGCAGGAATCGTTACACACCATTTGTGAGTTATCGAAACCCTGCTCAGAGGAGTTCCGAAAAGACATTGGGCTTTGGCTATTGAAACATGACGCTAAGCTTGCAATTAGCTTCTTGAACTCTGCAAAGATCTCTCTAAACTCTCTGGATACCGGAATGTCCAAAGAGGAAGAACTGAGACACGTTATGGATAGCATTGACGACATTGCGCTGAAGTATGAATACGTTGCACAGATGTTTGTTGGACTCAGAAGAGAGAAAATGGCATTGAATCTACAGAAGGGACTATACAGAAGTTTATTGGTGAGATTACGAGATGCCAATACCAATATGGAAAGCACTACTGTCGAACAAGTCTGAATAGGTCTTCTGTATCGATTTATGTCTAATTTGTATGAAACCCTTCGTTTTTAACCTCTTCTGCCATCTTGTGTGCAATTTCAGGATCAAGGTATTCCTCTTTCCCTATGCAACGTAGTTCGTCGTCAACTCTGACCACCATTGGTATACCATTTGGGATGTTGACTTCCTTTATCTCGTCCGCAGATAATCCTTTAATGATCTTCAGAATTGCACGCACGGAGCTTCCATGTGCCACCACCAACACAGTTTTGTTCAATCTCAACTGCTCAAGTATCTGAGAGCGTAAGTACGGTTCTAATCTGTCCTCCACCATACGAAGACTTTCACCACGGGGAAGATGTTCATCCAGTACAAACTTGTATCTCTGGTCAATGCATGCATCATCACCTTCAACCAATGGTGGAACACCATCATAAGCACGACGAACAAACATGTATTTCTCCTTTCCCATCTCTTCTAGCACTTCACTCTTGACTCTTCCCTGTAGTGCGCCGTAATGACGCTCGTTCAACCTCCATGTCTTTGTCACATCGATCCATTCTCTGTGTAAAGTCTCTGTGATAATCTTCGCAGTTTGACAAGTTCTCGTCAGTTTGGAGGTGAAGATCATGTCAGGAACCAAGTTGTACTGTTCTATCAACTCTGCAGCTTCCTTTGCCTGATCTTGTCCCTTTGTAGATA
The DNA here is from genome assembly GCA_030569715.1 of Williopsis samutprakarnensis. Classification (NCBI taxonomy): domain Eukaryota; kingdom Fungi; phylum Ascomycota; class Saccharomycetes; order Phaffomycetales; family Wickerhamomycetaceae; genus Williopsis; species Williopsis samutprakarnensis. The sequence goes on from JAJMLQ010000172.1 coordinate 53,188, forward strand.
ATGGAGCATCAATCCAACCGCAAAATGTTGAAGCGTTGTTCAATTGCGATTGTCCATGACGCATAAGAACTAGTGTATGTGACATTTGTTCCCTATTCTACTTTACCCTGATCAGTTGGAATCGATAGGGGAGAAGATGTAAAAGAAAGATGTCTGAGACATATATTAGATACAGAACAGCAAGGACCATCAAGTGATGATCGGTGCTGATGATGACACCCGGACACCTATAAACCCGGACACCTAAGCACTCTACTATGAGGAGAAGTGCTTAAAGGAACAAAATGCACTTTATGTATATTTTAATCTCATTATATAACGCTGAACAACCATATGGTTATATATAGAGCCTTGCAGTAATATCAATTACTTCAAAGGAATGAGAATGCGCCATTATTTCAATGGTTTTCTAACAACAAAGAGTTGCATTGGGGTGAACAACTTTTGTCTTCCACCTTCAACCAAACCGACAGCAGCTTCTTCCAATGCCAATGTGACCTTTTGAGAGCCCTTTGGTGCAATTCCAACAGTCTCTAACAAGCCAACCATTGTAGTGGTGAATTTTCTACCAAGAGATGAGGTTCTAACAAAAGTTGCCAAATCGTAAAGGGATTGAACGTATTTCCATTCACCAGTGAGTGGGTAATACCATGGGATTGAATCTCCCATATCAGCCAAGTCCTGCTCGAATTCGATTTCAAAACCAACGTTCTTCAATGCATTTCTTGCAACGGTGATGTCATACATCTTTGGAATACCATCACCGATTTCGATCTCATAGGCGATCTTTCTATGCTCTGGGTTTGATTCATCGTAATTCTCAGTCATAACCCATTCATAGACACCAAAGACACCACCTGGTTTCAAAACTTTGTAGATCTCTGAATAGACTCCCTCCAATACTGGGGCATGGACTGTGGCTTCAATGGCATAGACAGCATCAAAGGATTCAGGCTCAAAGTCCATCTTCATGAAGTCACCCTTGACAAAGTTCATCTGCTTCTCCAAGCCGAACTTCTTAGCATAGTAGAATGCCTTTTCGATTTGATAATCATTGTTGTTCAAACCTGTGATATGAGCACCGGTGAATCTGGCAATTTCACGAGCCGGACCACCAACTCCACAGCCAACGTCCAACACCTTCCAGCCTTCCTTGATGCCGATCTTTGAGGCCAAGTAGTGTTCGTGACGAGCAGTGGCCTGTCTGAATGGCTCACCAGGGTAGTATCTTGAGAAATGGAATGAAGTACCCCATCCATACTCGTAGAAATCAGTTACAACGTTGTAGTACGAATGAGTAGACTGGTTGTAGTCTTCAAGACGCTTTTCCTCTGCTTCCTTGTCAACTTTACCGTCCCAATGCTTCAAATAGTCAGCAACGGCAACCTCTTGTGCAGCCTTGTTCTTCGACAAAAGGGCACTGAGACCCGTCTTTTCACCAGCGTTTTCACCGTGAAGAGCCTGTGAGAATTCCTTCTGGTTCTTTCTGATCTCTTCCGTAGACATCTCGTTGTTGTGTATGCTTAATTCGGCTGTTGAGAACCTCCTTGACTGAGAAAGAGAGAAAATAGAAAGAGAAACGATTGGAAATCCCAGTTGTCCAGAACAAAAAGAAGGGAGATAGTTAAACGAAATTATGGCCGACGCGTTGTTTCGGGCTTGTAAACAAAAAAAAATTGTTAAACGACGCCAATTTTGGGATTAAACGAGATGTGCTGCTTGTACCAAATATACTGCCTGTACCGATAATGCTGTTCTTAACAGGAATATTGCCCGTACCGTTTCTATGGTTTCCAGAACGCTCCCCACGGAACTCGTTTCCCGTAAAAGTGCGCCTAGTCTATGCCCTTCCGCATTTGACACAAAACTGATAAAGCAATAGGGGGAAAGCGATGTGTGGCAAAACGAAAACAAAAAACTGCACTTTGTTGCAACGCTTCACACAGGTTGAAATAGTTCAACAGGAACAAAACGTAGTACGAATGACTTTAAGAAGGGTTAAACCATCAAACGGACAAATTCTCATCGGAAGAGGCTCCGCGGTGGATAAAGCACGGTTGGTGACTTCTGATAATTTGTTGTTCAACGTTGGCACGGTGTCTAAGGAGCACGCGATCATTCAGTTGCACAGTAATGGCGAAGGCGAAGGCAAAATGGTTGAGACGGCAACGTCCAGGGTCACAATACGTGACAACAGTAGCCGTCATGGCGTGGTGGTCAATGGTCAAAGGTTATCCAATACGCGTGATGTTGATTTGAAGGTGGGCGATTGGATTGGCTTAGTTGTCGGCGGCAGCGATGACGCTTCTCCTGATGAAGCGATAGATGAGTCTCAGTGCAAGTGTGTGTTTGACTTTTATGGCGTTGAGAGTGAAGAGTTGTTGTTTCAAGTGTCAAGGCCTGTAGACGATGTTGATGATACGAGTGGCGAGCCTGGGGCGGAGGACAATCTCGAGTGCACTCTGGTTGATGATGTTGATGATGTTGAGGACACTCAAGGCGAAGACGAGGAGGCACAGAAGGTTATAGGTACAGCATACGAGACCATTATTGCTAAAGATAACCCTAACAAGAGAAAGAGAAAGGAGTTTGAAGATGTATTTGACGATAGTTTTGACAGCGAATTCATCTCTGAAGCAACCAGCGATTCGCAGTCTGACATGTACTCAGAATCTGAGTACTCGTTACACTTTGAAGCAGACCAGTCAAAATGCACCACTGATACAGATGCACACACTGATAAAAAGCAAAAGGTCAAAGATGATAGTGGAATCCCACTATATGTCAAGTCTGGACTAATCGGAATGTGCGTTGGTGCGTCTTTAGGCGCAGGGTTGACGTTCTCAGCTTTGCTCTCAGTTGGAAGATCGATCAACTAATACGTAATACCATGCGACTCTTCACTTCAACGGTCCAATAGGTTCCCTTCCGTCCTTGTTTTGTTTTCTGTCTCAACTGGCTTTTTTTGGTTTCAATATATCTGGTGTTTTCATTTTTAGCGCCCGCGCTTTCCGACTCTGTTAGATGGCCATAGGAAGTAGTAAGCGAAGGGTTCCACGGTTAAGACTACAGAATGTGGTTATAACCGCTAGAGTGGGAAGAAAAACCTGATCATATGATCAAATAACTACCGATTGACTATAACGGAATAGATGGGACCATTTTAATCGTAAGATCATGATTATTCCTCTTAATGATCATGATTCATCGATCATACGGGGATGGTTAAGAAATTTCATCAGAATTAGCGCCGACTGGAAAATCTTAGCGACGTTGACGCAAGGTCCCGCGGCGCAAATCTGTAACAATGGCGGGTTTCTCCAAAATTGGTCGAGATGTGATCAGTGATTTTTCCCTCATATATAAAACCTGTTTCTCTTCGCCTGTTCCTCTTTATGTCCCACTTTTATTAAGTATCCAGAAAGAAGAATACAGAATGGAATACACAGTTGTTGGTGCTGGAATCATTGGCCTTTACACCACGTGGAATTTGCTGGAATCTGGTGTGTCTCCAGATAAGGTCACCGTAGTTGCAGAGTTTTTGCCAGGTGATCAGAGCATCAAGTATACTTCTCCATGGGCTGGTGGTAACTTCAGTTGTATTACATCTGATGACCCAAACACCTTGATGTACGACGAGTTGACTTATAGAAACTTGCACAAGATCCAGAAGGTATTGGGAGGTGCCTCTTGCGGATTGGACAATAAACCAAGCACTGAATTATGGGATACTTATCCTGGTGATGTTAAGGTGGCATCGTTGAAGTCGTATTTGAAAGACTTCCAAGTTGTTGATAAGAGTGAATTGCCAAATGGTTGTGCATTCGGTATCAAATTCACATCATGGAACTTCAACTGTCCTTTCTTTTTGGCAAATTTCCAGAAATACTTGGAAAACACCGGTGTGAAGTTCTTGAGAAAGACCCTGACACATATCTCACAGGCTTACCTCACTGCAAAGACCAAAGTCGTCTTCAACTGCTCTGGTATTGGTGCACGTACGCTTGGTGGTGTTGAGGATACAAACGTGTATCCAACCAGAGGCCAAGTTGTTGTTGTGAAGGCTCCACATATCCAAGAGAACAAGATGAGATGGGGTGATGACTACGCCACTTATATCATTCCAAGACCCTACTCAAACGACGAATTGATCTTGGGAGGGTTCTTACAGAAAGATGATTGGACTCCAGACACTTTCAAAGAGCAAACAGAGGACATAATCAAGAGAACCACAGAGCTTCTTCCAAAGATCTTGGACCAACCATTGGTAATCAGCCGTGTGGCATGTGGTTTGAGACCAAGCAGACACGGTGGTGTCCGTATTGAACTTCAAAACATTGAAGATGGTAAAATTGTCATTCATAACTATGGTGCTAGTGGGTACGGTTACCAAGCTGGTTATGGAATGGGGTTCAGAGCAGTCCAACTTTTGAGAGAGTCCAAATCCAAATTGTGATTATGCTCTTCTTATGTTATTTATTGTACTATATATATGATCACGAAGAAGGAAAAAAAGACATATATTCTACGCATTTAGCCAGGAATCAACCTGCGAGGTGGCCACAGTAGATGCCAATCTCAAACCTTGTCTACCCATGGGGAAGTAGCTCACCGTGTACCAAACCATACTGATGAACTGGACGATACAACTGACCAATGCCAATAGAGTGCTCTTCAACACGATACTGGCAACTAAGCTGAAGACGATACTCAGGGTAAAACTGATCGTGAACCACATACGGTCAAAACTAAACAAGTGTCTGAAGTAAGTGGTGAAGCCTTGTAATACACCAAATGAGAATAAGAACAATATTGAACCTAACGACCACAGCAAGGCGAATTTACGTGGTTTCAACGCCAATATTGGCAAAAGCATAAAGCTCACAATGTAGCAACTCAGAGAGGCAGCCATTGACACTGCAAATAGAAGCAATCTGTCCCATCTTGACAGCTCTTCGCCTTGGTCGTATTGTGGTGGAGTTGAACCATCATTGTCTGAGGTTGGTTCTGATCTTGAAAACCAAGGGAGTGTAAATCTGGCTGTTGACGCAGCACTTTCTGAGACTTCAGCTGGATCTTCAGGAAGCCTCACAGAACTTGAAGCAAATCTTGAGAAGAACGACATTTGATGATTGTGCGACTTTAGTGGTTTAAAGGGTCAAGAGTTTAGCAAAAAACAGGTTTTTAACCCCGTTATGATCCATGAAAATGTACCGTTCCGTGCCCAGGGCACAAAAGGGCAGTGGTTTTTTTTAGAGGAGAATGGACGCACTCGTGTGTTTGATGTGATTAGATGGAGGAAGCCAGACATTTGATTAATATGTTTCTGGAGCCGTTGACATCTCTGTCGACAGAGACATGACAATCATCGCAACTGTACACACGGTCAGACAGAGACAGATTGGTTTTCATGGTCCCACACTTGGTGCAGGGCTTACTGGTGTACTCTTCAGTCATCCTGGAGAGCCATGTACCTGTCAATTAGCACTTGAACGACAGCCTCTGGTAAAACAAAAAGTGACTCGAAACTATCAAATTCTTATTCATCCCACAGTTTCTGCTAATACGTACCAATTCTTGGCTTTCGAATGGTGGTAGTATACTATGTTTTCGTGCGATGAGGTTAGATGCTTGATGATTTGCCAGTGGTCGTCAGCTACTACGTTCGTTATTTTTTAATAGTGTTTGCGACATTGCTTGGTCTTTCTAGCAGATTGCATCTCTGCGCTCTTGTTCTTCAGCTTCATAATCCTCTCACGGTGTAGTGATATATGGAATGCGTCACCATCTGATGAATATCCTGTGATGAAATGTTTACTACCAGGGTCTAGTATAACAATCTTACATCGATTAGCTGCTACCGGCTACTTATTTCACTCTACGGGTATCAAGAGATGGAGCTCGAGAGTTAGACGATTGAAATGTACTTTCACACCCTGTTCAATGGTAATATCATTCATCTCCTTTTTTTGTCGTTTCCCAATCTTGAACGGATGTTTTCTAGAAAACATCCATTAACCAAGTGAAGCCTTGTAAGCTTGGCTACGACCTTCTTCAGCATAGGTGCGAGGAGTCTTATATCCAAGTCCGAGAAGAGCTTTTACCTCTCTGATTGGGATGAAATGGCGAATAATAACCATATAGTAAGGATTTTGAAGCTGTAGTTATAGAGCAATACTAGGGTTAAGCATAAAAACAATGGTTATTGGAGTATATAAACTGCATGAATTCGGGCTATGTGGCGACTTGGTAGGCTTGATTGTGTTGTATTTATGCTGGGACATGGTAAGCTCCCTGTCCAAATTTCAGTTTTTGCCATTTTGTTCCCGTCAAAAAATAGTCGATAGGGAACAAAATGGGACAGAGTTTACCACAAAATGGCACTTTTTTGAGCAGCTATTATGGACCCTTTGGGAGCTCATGAAGAGGACAACATCCGAACATCCCCTGGAGTTTAGACCAGACGACACTGACAATCATGGGCTACTATAAATTGGATAATCGTAGACCCTCTCTAATCAGGAGGAATTCCAAATCACAAGACCATTATTACGAGGTTGATCGTGAGATTATACGTTTAACACGAGACTACGATCACGACCACAGGAAAGATAGCCGCCTTTGACCGTTAATCAATATGATCATAACGTCACAGGATCACCATGAACCCCCCCTACGGTAAACAAAATGTGGCCTTAACGGTTTAGGGGTAGACAGAAAACGTCAAAGTGTGTGGGAGACAGAATTTTGTGAAGAAGAACAAAAGAAACAGCCAAAAAAACAAAAAACACCGCTTACACAAAATCAAATTGAAGGGGAAGCGATAAACTTGGAGAGCCAACTAACGAAGCACAAGCCATGGACACAGACGACTTGTTGGGATTCTCACCATTGGATGCATCGTCCAACAGCACACGCATAGTACCGGCACAGTCGTTGCCTCAGAACTTTTCACAGTCCCTTTCAAGCTCTTTCCCCAACAGACCAAAGACGCTTTCAGAGAGCTACCAAGACGGTAAGATAACGAAGGCACCAAGTAGAAGGAAGAGCGCAAAGAAAGACGACAATGATGACGATGAAGAGGAGTCACAGGATCGGAAACGCAGGGACAATATGAACGAGAAGATTCAAGAACTGCTGGTTCTAATACCTGACCATTATTTTTCCGACCCCAAGGATAAGAGTAGCGGGACTAAGGATGGGAAACCAAACAAGGGACAAATATTGACAAAGGGCGTTGAATATATCCAAGATCTACAGAATAAGATTGATGAGAATAACAGGAAGGAAGTAGGGCTGGTATGGAAGTTGAAAAAGCTCATTGATACAAAGGGAATTCAGGTGAATGATATAAACCTGAGTAATACCAGCGCAGAAGTTGTGCTTGCGGGCATTGGTGTTGGACCATTGGCAGGAACACAGGAGCCTCCTGTCAAGAAAAGTCCTAACAATAACTTTGAATATGGAGGTTACGATCAATATAGTTGACGTCACTCTTCTCTTGGAAACTACACAGGGAAATACAAGGAGTTACGAATATTTACAAGAGTATACACTGAAGAATTGAATCCTTTTTTACAAACTTGGCATTCTCATGATAACCTTCTCCTTATTCTCAGAAAACTCCTGTAGTTGTTTCAAGATCTTTGAATCTTTCCACTTATCAGGCAATGGTGTTATGGCGTAGTTCTTTGTAGCCCAGTAGTAAATGTCCCAATCCAATTCATCGAGTAACTTGTCGTACTCATCGAGCTCAGCTTCCGTGAAGGAGTTCAAATATTTCTTTGAGAACCTGGAGAGCAACAGATCAGTCTCCAAGATACCTCTTTTACGACTCTGATACGTCAAACGCGCCCTCTTGGTCTTTAGATCTTCATTCTCACGTTTGAGTGGTTTGATCTTTAGTCTAACATCGTCAGAACCTTCCACTTTCTCCGCAATAACTTCTGGAGTGTTGTGCAGTTTTTGAAATCTTGGGAGATAAGAGGAGAACTGTCTTCTAATCACAATGTTATTTCTAAGCATTTCGAAGTTTTTTGAAGGACTGGAAACAGAAGGAGCGGAGGAAGAAGGTGAAATAAATGGCAAACTCGTCTTAAAAATCGGATTTCCCCCGGTTGAAAATCGGCATCGAAAGAAGCCCAGAATGCCAAAAAGAAGAAAAACATACAATGTCCGGGTGTTTGGGTGTGTGGGTGTTTTAGAATAACCAATGCTGAAACACATTACTTCAATTTCCTATTTGGGAAGTCTAGCTTCAAATGTAAACAAAGCGATATTCACAAAAACAAAAACAAACAAAATTGTTTACGCGTTCTAACAACAACAACACCACCACCACCAAACGACAGTAGCCCAGAAGGCAAACAAAGCCCAGAATGTCACGCTCGAGCTCTATTAGAAGACCCGATGTCATCCGCAACGACAGATTTCCACTACTTGAGGTTTCAGAGCTATCGGTCTGTTTGAGAAGTTGTAACCTCACTGCACCAGAGGAGGATCTATATAGACCGACGCCAATATTTGTTCAAAATTTGTTCATCCAGATCTTGGATACCTTCCTTTCTTTACCGTCAAGTGTGTTGAAGTCAAGACAGAGAAGGTTGCTAGAGGAAGAAGAGGAAAATCCCGAGGAGTTTGAAGATAGTTTGGACATCGTTACTCTACAAATGGTTTTGTACAAGTTCTTTGTCGATTGTGGAGTTGATGATTTCCTCATCATGGATTTGATTAAGCCTGAACCGATACGTTTGAAGAGGTTGCTCAGTGCAGTGGTGAACTTTGCCAGATTTAGGGAGGAGCACTTGTATGATAACGAGCAGATTATTCATGATAACAATGTGAAATTTGAAAAACATTCAGAGATATCTCTTGAAAATGTCAGATTGAAGGAGAACATCTCAAGATTGACCAATGATAACGAAAAGATAAAGTCAAACCTTGACGAATTGAATAAACATAATGAAAGAGTTGAATCTGAGTTGAGAAGCTTGAAGAAGATTCAAGAGAGCTTGACCGCTGAACATATGAACTACAAGACTGAAAAATCACGGTTGATTCAGGCTTTGGAAGATCATAACTATTTGCTATTAGAATCCAAGAAGGACCTTGAAAAGATGAAGAACTACATCATCGAAAGCCCCGAGATCATATCCAAAATTATCTCTGATATGCAGGAATCTTTGAAAGATGATCAGCAAACTTTGAACGAATTGGAATTGAGATCGAGAAAATTGGCAATCACGATTGAAAGCGTTGGTATAATTCAACAAGATTTGAAAAACTGTGTCAAATTAGTGGACGAGCTTCAAGTGGAGTCGAACAAGGAAAACATCAACAATAATAAACTTAACCAGCAGAAGGAGTTTTACGAGGACAGATCCCTTAAACTGAATGAGTTAGAACGTAAAATCCAATTGTTGTTACGCCAGATTAAGAACATGGAGGACAAGATTGAAAGGACATCTGAACAGAAGGAGGCTAGAAGAGAAGAGTATGAGAAGAAGATGAAACAACTATCAGACACTTATGCAAACGCTCTAGCTGAACAAGCTGTCACAGATAAAGAACTGCAAAAGAAGAAGATGTATATCCAATCTGTACAGAAGAATATGCAAGACATTGAGATCGCTTTCAAGAAGGAATATGATGAAACTACCCTCGAATTGCAAAGGTTGAACACTCATGTAAAATTTTACCTAAATCAACTAGAGGAGAAGTTACAACTATGAGAGTACAATCAACAAATCAAATAGTGAGAACAATAATAAGTATATTTAAGGTATATTCCACAAGTTTATGGATATGTTTATATAGGAACAACACTGCTTCACTCCAGGATGGCCTTCACACAGTCATCGTATGGTGCATCCAACCCTGTCCACAGTTTGAATTGCTCAACACCTTGATTGACAAGCATCTCCAAACCTGGAATGGTTTCCCAGCCGAACTTAGATGCCAACTCCATAATTGGTGTGACTGAAGGCTTATAAGCCGCTTCTAAAAGCGTTCCCTTTTGTAGTTTGAACACAGATTCCAATTGAGATAACACCTCTGGTGCAATTGGTTTATCACCTGGAACACATGAAACTGCAACATCGACACCTTGTGTCTTAGATGCATCCAAGATTTCAACACCAAATTCTGAAAAGTCCTTGACAAGCTCTTGCAATTTCTCTGGAGTTCTATTCAGTAAGTAAATCTTTTTGCAACCAAGTTTAGAAAGTGCAAAAATTGCAGCTCTTGAGGTTCCACCAGCACCAATTACAAGACCAACGCTTGGATTGGTAACACCATGGGACTTGAAAGAGTTCTCTATCCCTTTGTAATCAGTGTTGTAACCAGCAAATTTACCGTTACCCAATGGAACAATAGTGTTACATGCGCCAATTCTCTTAACGGACTCATCAACTTCTGTTAAAAGAGGGATAACATCACGTTTCAGAGGAATTGTTACGGCACACCCTCCAAAGGATGGATCTTTCATGAGTTTAGAAACTTCAGAGGCATCTGTGGTTTCAAATTTAGTAAACTCATGTGGGAGATCGTTGGCTTTGTAACAAGTTTGATGCAACAGTGGTGATTTCGAGTGTGAAATTGGTGAACCAACAACATAGAATTGCTTCTTTGGTGTTTTGACACTGGTAACAAAGGCAACAACCTGTTTTCTCAAGTTTTCAAACTCAGATTCCGTTCTACAGATTGGTGAACAGAACACATGTGTGCGAACTTCTTCATATAACGGTTGTCTTCTCTCCCAGATCGATCTGATATCGTCGGTGTCCAATGGTGGTCTAGACAAATCTTGACCGAGGAACTTGGCAATTTCACTAATATCTCTTTGAACTTCCCAAACCAAACCGTTCTTCTTGTTTCTGAACTCCTTCAACGATTCTCTAGCCTTTGGTGTCTCAACAAGGCCACCACCTGTAGTGATAACACATGCTTTATCATTTTTAGCTAAAATTTCAGAGAATAATTTGAACTCCTCCTCTCTGAATTTGTCCCAACCATGTGTTTTAACAAAGTCTCTGATATCACCAAATCTCTCCTCAAAGATAACGTCCAAGTCCATGCTTCTATATCCTGTGGCCTTCACAATCCAATTTCTGAGCGTAGTCTTACCTGCAGCTCTCATACCAATAATGGCAATACTAGCACGGCTTGCTACACTTGGATCCTCCGGTTCAAACCCATCAAGCTTAGCACCGAGTGAAGAATGCAAGATATCCCACCAACCTGGCCATGTTTTAGCAGTACAGTGGCGTTCTTCAACAATAACAGGACCATTGGCAACGAGACCAGCCAAAAGAGAGAAAGACATGGCAACACGATGATCATCATAACAGAAGATACCACTTTCTGGAGTCTTGAGGTCAGCGATGGAGACACCGTAAATGTCAATACCATCTTCACCACCAACAGCATGGACACCAAACTTAGCCAACTGTGTGCACATTGCAGAGATTCTGTCACACTCTTTGACTCTCTGGTTAGCAATACCGTAGA
>JAJMLQ010000173.1:0-64299 GCA_030569715.1 Williopsis samutprakarnensis
ATTGATCAAATTTCTACTGGGCGATGCCCTTCAAAACTGGTGATGAATACATTGACAGACAAGGGTTTTTCCACAGAAGGAGAACACGAAATGAGGTTACCTGGTATTAAACCTCTTGTTCCGAAGAGAGTACGTGCTGTTGATGGAAATCATGTCATAAACAGTACTGCGGTTCGCAATGTGTTGAGACATGTAGACCCCATCAACAAGCAGATGATTGAGAGGAAGCTCTTTGTCGACCAATACGTTGATGGAATCTCCGGTAAAGAGCTGCTGAGATCCTTCGATAATATTGATCCTCTATTGAAAAGAGACTTAGAGCCCTTGTATGACTCGTCATTGAAAGTTTCCTACGGAGAAGGCCTGAAGCCTCCGACACAATCTTTCCTCCCCAGTGATATTGAATCCATATTTAACAAGTTTAAGCACAAGGAGATTCGTAAAAGCTATGAGAATTGGCTAAATAAAAGTGCTGTGATGCTGCTACTCCATGACGCTTCGAAATCACTAACGAATAAGAGGTTTAACAACAACGTTGTACGACGTATAAATACCCTTGAGAACTCAGAGTTGTTAATGGTCAAGAACATGGATCCTTTGATACTGGGAGAGATATTACACGATGATTCGAATCTATACAAGCGTCTTAAGCAGATATCTTCCGCTCACCATGGTGAGATGATCAAAGCCATCTGTATACCACCGCATGCCATCTCACTAACACAATTGATCCTACCAATTGTGGATCATGAAAGGCAAAACTATCCACTTGTTGGTGTATACTTCAACCTGAAAACATCATCGTCTTTAAAGATTGAGCTGAAGGAGGCAATACAACGTACAACGAATACAGAAGAGATCAATTACCAATCTCTACTAAAGATTGCGGCGGAGCAGAGATCAAACCAGACAGGAACTACGAAAGAACTGGTAACCAATATTGGACAACTCGGCTTATTAACAGTTGGTATATCCCCCGAGGGTATCAGTTTTACAAAGAGTCAATAGATCACTGTATTTAGTTATTAGTACTCAAAACTAATCGAATGGTGTCAAGTAAGCCTCGGCAACAAATCTAGCCCTAGCGTTGAGGAATAACTTCATTTCACTAATTTCCTTATCAACGTCTTCCATGAATTCAATGATAAAGTCCACGAGCTTATGCTTCAACATCTTCTCTGCATGGAAATTCGTAATCAAGAACGAAATGTCGTACCCTTCAATTGGAGCTCTTCTCAAAATGAAAAAGTGCTCTGCACGGCCTGTCAGAAATCTCGTAAACTTGTGAACCAAAATCTCCTCGATATCATCCGCTTGCTTGATCTTGATCGACACTCTCACACTGTTAATGCTAGACTCGATCAATATCCGTTCGTTCTCGTTTCTGGCAACGACCATTGGATTCAACAACGCCTCTAACGTCTTTTGAATCTCAACCTCAGGGTTGTTGTGTCTCTCAGCAACCTGTGAGGCAAAGTCCTCGAGACAAAGTGCTGCTGTCAGTGAACTGCGTACTGCAGAGAGGTATGGACGTAATGATTGTGACTGTACATGGATGTTGTTCCTGGATTGTCAGTTCCCTTGTTTTTGGTGCTCTTTGATGATATTAAGATCAACATGAAGTTGACCATGGAGATGACCATGAAGATGACCATGAAGATGACCATGGTCATGAACATGAGCATGATAAAAAATATAATCATGAAGATGAAGATGAACATCAACATGACCATGACCATGACCATTAACCTCAACATCAACATCAACATCATCATCATCATCAACATCATCAGGACGTGATAGGGAGAGCACCTTCAGTGGGAAACGAACTTCTCCGAGGAGATGCGTTCGTTGTTAGTATTAGGGTCATAAAAACTCATCTATAACCACACTCACCATCGATTCGTATCAATTGAACTGGGAGAAGTGAGCTTTAACACTGCTTTAACTGAGTGGTTAAGAGGTGCTAAGCGTTGTGAAATTGAGTAGGCCCCCCGGGACGCTAACCGAAAAGGGCGGGAAAGCTTTAGGCGGGAAAGCTTAGGGGGAAAGCTTAAAGAGGCTCGCCGAAAGGGGAAACATTCGCGGGTGCTGGATCAACCAAACGGGTTCGCGGAAAAACAGATATACGCGAAAATTACCCTTTGTGGCACACACTACTAGTAGCTTTGAAGTTCAACGATGCCTTCTTGCCTAACTACTTTTTTTTATATATAGATTGATGGGCGTTAATTGGCAGAGCAGTGACGATGGTTTGGAGACCAGTGCAACATGAGAGTGGAAAGACGTACTACTTTAACGATGAGACACAGCAGTCTGTGTGGGAGAAGCCTGTAGAGCTTCAGACGCCGCTGGAAAGAGCTCTTGCTGTGTCAGATTGGAGAGAGTACAAGGCGGAAAATGGGCGCGAGTACTATTACAATGTTAAGACCCAGGAGAGTGTTTGGGAGGTCCCTGAGGAGGTTCAGAGAGTGGTTGATGAACAGAAGGATGGCAGTGAAGCCGCTGGAGGCAAACAAGAGGAGGGCAAAGGCGATGGGAAAGCTCAAGAGAAGGACGATGTAACGGAGAAGCCAGTTGAGGTGACGGTGAGAATCAACTATAGATCCAAATTGACGGATTCTAGCGAGAAATACCATAACGACTCTACATTGCTTAGAGACGTTGTTAAACCTGGGACAGCGGAAGAGTCAGATAAGACGTTTGTAGAGCTATTGAGAGAGAATGCCGTTGATGCAACCTGGTCCTTTTCCAAGATTGTTGATGAATTAATACTGGACCCAAGGTATTGGGCAGTGGATGATTCTTTGCACAAGAAACAGGTGTTTGAGAACTATTTGGCGAACAGAACGAAAGAGGAGTTGATGAAGGAAAATAACTCTGTGGAAAAGTTCAAAGATGCATTTATTAAACTGCTGGAATCCAAGAAGGAAATCAAGTATTATACGAGGTGGTCTACAACGAGGAAACTCTTACAAGATGAGCCTATATATGCCCATTCTGTGATAAGTGAAAGAGTGAAAAGACAGACTTTCCAAGACTACGTTGAATCGTTGAGGAAACAACGCCTTGATGAAAGACTCAAGCTTAAAGACCAAGCTCTAAGCGAATTGAACGACTACTTCAAGTCTTTGCGTCTAAATGCCTCATCAACTTGGGAATCGACTCTCAACACTATTAAACAGGACCCGAGATTTGAACAGAATACACATTTTGAAGTGTTGACACAGTTAGATCTCATCACGCTTTTTGAATCGAACCTGGTTGAGATTGAACAACAACAGAGGAAGTTGGTACAGGCTGAAGCTCGTAAGAACTACAGAGCTGATCGTAAATCTCGTGATGGATTTAAAGAGCTTCTTTCAGAGTTGAAGGAGAGCGAATTGTTCAACGCCAATAGCAAATGGGATGAAATTTATGAACTTATCAAAGAAGACGATAGATTCTTGGAGATGTTGGGACGCCATGGTTCTACTCCCTTGGAACTATTCCAGGATGCCATCGAAGAAGAGGAATTACTAATAAAGGCCAAGCAGGGAGTTGCAGAACAAATCTTGTTTCACAATGGCTTTAAAGTGGAGATTGATGGAGACCTGGATCAACAGTTGAAAGAGATGGTTACAATTTTACAGAAGGATGAACTAACAAAGGACTATGACAGCGACACCATAGAGTTGATCCATTCTAGGCTGGTTGCAGATGCTAAAGAGCAAGCACAACGTGATAAACTCGCCAAAGAACGTCAAATCCGTAGAGGTCAAGAGGATTTCAAAAAGTTATTGCGTATATTTGCAAACCCAGTGATTACCGTTGATACAGAGTGGGAATTCATCAAGCCACGATTGGAGAAGGAGCCTGGTTATGAAGCTCTTCCTGATGAAGAATCGAGAAGATCAACTTTTGATAGGTTCATAGAGAGATTGAAACAGGCAAAAGCCAATGCTGAATCTCAACATGAGTTTGACGTTAAAAAGATCATATCAAACGTTGTTCAGATGAAGAGAGACCAGGCAAAGTCGAAGAAGAGACCATTCGAAGAAACAGAACCTGCTATGGAACTAGACTACTAAGTCATGGAATGTCAAACTGTGTTGTTGTTGTTTTTTTGGTTGTAATTGCTCCATATATATGTGTCAAGGCTTTACTCTTCACCAGAGATCAACGAGGATAGAGCAATGAGGCCCAATAAACCATACTTGAAGTATTGATTCTCTGTTATGAGAATTGTCACATATCCAACCAATGGGAAGTATCCATACACGGTACCCACAATATCCTTATCCTTATTGAGATAATTCTGTCCACGTGCGTATAATCCTAAATCATCAACCGGGTTGTTATCACCTTTTGTTAGTAACAACTGCTTCTTGTCATTATGATGTTCTCTCAACACTCTATGGACAATAGGAATGGCCTTTTGATTCACCTCGTACACAACAACGTCACCAACTTTGGATCTTTCATTACGATTCCACAACAGTAGAACATCACCTCTCTGGAACGCTGGTTCCATGGAACCAGAGAGAACAACAACTATTGGAGAAGGTGAGTTTGTAACCACGGAAAGCCCCTTCCAAAACATATACGCTGATGTACCAATGTAGAGGAGCGTAAGTAGCTGTTGTAGCTGTTGTCTTAGGTTCATCGTTTCAATCACTTATTCCCTCCAGGTCCAATTGAGTGTTTCTTCCTCGTTATGATGGGTTATAAATCTACGTGTTTACAACGGCTTTGGAGGACAGCGTTAAGCGCCGAATTTAGGCATCGCCAGGTAGTTTTATAGGGGGTTACCCTACTGAGTGGGCTACTACTTCTCCATGATTTAACCTCGAGTCGAATTGAGGGCTTCACCTTTTTTATATTAATAACAATAGGAAAAAATTACATGGACGTTATCTTCATACACCAAGAGGTTCATATGGATAATCCAAGATAGTAAAACACGTATCAATTGGCCCATGGTGTGTGGATGTTTGGTTGTTTTCAATGCTTTAGCCATCACATTCAAATTTGCCTTTCCGCGCGCAAGTTGAAAAACAAAACAAACAAATTTTTTTTTTGTACACAAAAGCGGGAAAAAAATTGGTTGAAAAAAAAAAAGATCAACTAAGTCTCGGGATATCAAATATAAAAGAGTTCGTTTGAATATACAGAGCGGCAAAGGTTTAAACAGGGCGCTTCAGTAGGAGAACACTCATTTTGGATCCTTGGTGTCTGACGAAAATAACTACCCTGTTTTGAATACCCTTTGACGATATACTTTTCTAGTTTGATTGGGTCAGAAGATCATTCTCGAAGAGCCACATCATACACACACACAGAGAGAGAGACAGACAGTTAAACAAAGAAAGAGTAGGAAAGGCAAAAAGGAGTCGAAGAAGGGGAATTGATGGACGAACAAATCAAGCAAGCAGTGGAGATAGCCATTGGTGGTACCGCTGACTTCCAACTGAAACAACAGGCGATACAATTTTTAAACGATTTGAAGAATTCGTCAGATGGATGGCAAGCGTTTGCACTTTTGTTGAAAGATGTCAACAACAACGATCAAGTACGCTTTGTAGCGCTACAGGCGCTATGTGATTACATCCCAACGCTTCAAGGAGATAGCAGTTCGTACATAAGGAGTACGCTTTTGGAATACTTCCAATCTTTGATATCATCCAACAAATATGATCCAGCTTTCTTGAAGAACAAACTGGCTGAAGCATTTGCAGCCAGTTTCTGTGCAACGTACCTAACTTCATGGACGAGTTTCTTTACCGATTTCCACCAGTTGATCAAGGATGAGAACGAGCTCGCGGTGGATCAGTACATTAGGGTCCTCCTAGCAATCCATTCTGAAATTGGTGATCAATTGATCATCAGAGAAAGATCAACAATAGAGAGAAATAACAACTTGAAAGATGCCATTAGGGTCTCAGATATGGCTGACTTGACTTTAGTTTGGAAGCGGATCCTCACAGATTTCAGAGATCAATCTTCCACTCTGGCACAGGATATTTTGAAAGGTTGTCTTCAAGTGATTGGTGCCTACGTTTCTTGGATTGAAATCAGTTTGATCATTCCTTCCGATTACATAAACACAATCCTACAGTTCCTAAACAAGGAAGGTCAAAAGTCTACTTGTTGTATTACTTTAACTGAAATCATCAGCAAGAAGATGAAACCAGAGGGTAAGTTACAGCTGTTGTCAATGTTGAACTTGACTTCCGTGGTTGCCTCTTTGAACATTGATTCAAGTGACATAGATACGGTGGAGAGCGTTGCCAAGTTGTACAACAGTATAGGATTGGAATTGAGTTATATATTGGACTCATCAGAGGCCACACCAGAGACGAAAACTGCTGCAAATGAAAGTATTCTTGCGGTTTCACCGTTTATCTTGAATTTCCTATCAAATGAATACGATGACGTTTCATGTCAAGTGTTCCCATTTTTGTCAACGTTCCTAACTGCGTTGAAAAAATTAGTTAAACAATCCAGCGGTCAAATCTCACCTACACATGTTGAGTTGCTTACAACTTTGCTACAAAAGATTATACTGAAGATGAAATTTGATGATGATGACGATGGAGAAGATGAGGATACAATCCAGGAGTTCAACGAGTTTAGAGGTAGACTCAGAGTTTTCCAAGACACCATTGCTAGTACATGCCCAGACATCTACATGGAGCAAATGTTTGCCGTTATTAACCAATCCATATTTGAATCCAACGGACAAGACTGGAGACAAGTGGAATTGGGACTGTACGAATTGACAAGCTTTTCAGACAGTTTGAGACAGAACACCATGAACATTCCAAAGCAACAGATCATTGGTTCTAAACCATACTTAATGTTCCAAGAGATGCTCTTGAAAGCTATCAATTCCAATGTGATCCAAATAAACCATCCATTAATCCATTTGCTCTTCTTTGAGCTCATTGTTCGTCATTACACATTGTTGAACAGTTCTAATAACAAGGATGAGCTGACTAGCCATATTCTCAACTTGTTTATTTCATTGGGATTGCACAACAATAACGAAATGGTCCAGATGAGATGTTGGTATCTGTTCTTTAGATTTGCCAAGCTTACCAAACCTGAATTGAACGATAATCTCATCCAAGAACTTGTTACTGACCTTTCGCAAACTTTACTTGTGATTGAAGCTGAATTGCCTCAAAAGGATGATGATTCAGAGCTGGTTGAAGCGTCTTCAAGGTTTGATAACCAACTATACCTATTCGAAACCTTGGGATTATTAATTTCATTACACAACAAAGACAATATTAGCATGAAGTTGAAGTTGATTGACATGCTATTGAACCCAATCTTCTTGAGTTTGCAAAATATCATCTCTTCAAATGACAGAAGTCCAAAGACAATACTTCAGGCCCACCATCTTTTGATGGCAATCGGTACCATTGCCAGAGGATTTGAGTATGATAGTGTACCAAACAAAGTCTACAACCATGAGATCATCGAGAGATTCAAAAACACTGCTGAAGTTGTATTGGTGACTTTAGAGAATCTAAGCTCTAATGAGAGTATCAGGGATGCTGCTAGATTTTCGTTTGCAAGATTCATTCCAATTCTAAAATCAAGCATTAACACTTACCTTTCCCGTCTTATTTCTATAATTTTGGCATCAAATAACTTGAAGTTTAGCGAGCTGACCGATTTCCTTGGGTTTATTGGTCAAATTGTTCACAATTTCAATAAGGATGATCTCATCTATCAATTGCTCAATGATTTGTTCACGCCGCTATCTGATAAAGTATTCCAAATGGTTAACGATAAAGGTGAGAATAACGTCTATGAACTAATGCCAGATATCATCAGGGAGAAGTCATTTTTAAAGAAGGCTTACATTTCATTGTTAATTGCGCTTCAGACGAACAACGTTTCAAGTTTGTTAATCACAGAGGCGAACAAGTCCAATTTACCAACAATTTTGCAAAGTTTGTTGTTGGATGCAAACAACTTGGAAGACCTTCAAGTTGCCAAGTTTTCCCTTACAGCTTTGGAAAATTTCACCACCATTTTCGGCAACGATACTGTTAACGATTCCAAGGATAAATACGCCACTGGGTTAACCATTCAAGGTATCTCATCTTTCTTATTGGAGAACTTGGTCAACCTAAGCTTTGAGATTCCATTTCAAAACAACAAATTCGACGTCAAAGATGCACAGTACCGATTTGTCGTGGATGAATTGGCACAAATATTGAAGACTTTGTTCACCGTCAAGCAACAAGACCTCGTACAGTACCTCAGGGAGATCTATTTCCCACGTATTCAACTCCCACAGAACGTTGGTGATGATTTGATCCAAAACTTAGCCAATTTGGATGCAAAGGCATTCAAGAAGTACTTTGTTCAGTTTGTTATACAGTTCAAGTCATGATGATCTTTACCATACCTGCCAGTTCACCATTCTAACGATCATTATACATAGAGACAAAAGCACATCTCCAAAAAACACATACATATACCAGAAAAAACCAACATCTACTAGAATCAATTGTATTTTGCATTGGTATATATAGAAATCAAAATGGGTACTAAAAACCGTTAACAACTTGTAGTCAGTGTGATGTCCGGGTGTTTCAAGCTTATGTTCGGGTGCATGCACGCCCTGTGCCTGTGCGTGAAGTTTTCTGTGTTTTTTTCCTGTAGCTGGTCGAATCGAAAATTTGTTTACATTTTGTCAAACATTCACCACGGGAAAGGGACGTTATAGAGACCGTTAAATACTTTATCGATTAATCATGGTTGGATTACTGAATCCTATGAAGAGGCTAATTGTGGTGGTGATCTCGCTTCTGGCAGTTGTTGGTGTTCTTTACAAGTTATCCAAGACGTCTGCCCCTGATCTTCAAGAGGTTTTGAAGCAGATTCCAAATGAAAATATGCTTGGACTGAGTTCCAATAGGGAGAATCAACTTGCCGATAGGCTTGAACAGATAGCAGATAGGCTGGTGAAACAACAAGATGAGCGTATTTCGCAATTGGAGGCTGATCGTAAAGTTCTTGAGAAGAAGATCCAAGAATTACGTCGTCCTCCTCCTGATTCAACATTGAGGGAGAAATTGGCATTCTTGTTCCCCTATGACCAGAGCAAGAAATTCCCTGCTTATATCTGGCAAAGTTGGAGGTATGGGCTAAACGATGATAGATTTGGAGAGAAGTTTAAAGAAGGTGAGATGCAATGGGCCATTAAGAACCCTGGATTTGTCCATGAGTTGTTCAACGATGATACCTCACATGCAATTATTCATTATCTCTATGTGACCATTCCTGAAGTTATTGAAGCCTATGAGGCCTTGCCTTCAATCGTGCTCAAAATGGATTTCTTTAGATATTTGTTATTGCTTGCACGTGGTGGAATCTATGCAGATGTTGATACTTTACCTCTTCAACCAGTGCCAAATTGGATTCCTGAGAACGTTTCTCCAAATGAAATTGGTATGATAATTGGTATTGAATCCGATCCTGATACTCCTGACTGGAGAAAGACCTATGCCAGAAGACTACAATTCTGTCAATGGGTCATTCAGGCCAAACCTGGACACCCAATCTTGAGAGAAGTTGTTGCAAAGATTACAGAGATTACATTACAAAAGAAGAACAACGATGAATTAGAAATTGATAACAACTTGGACATCTTGGAATGGACCGGTGCCGGTATTTGGACCGATGTTGTGTTTACCTATTTCAACGATTATGTTCAAAGTGGTCTCTTCTCCAAAGTTACATGGAAGGATTTTACAAAGCTTACGGTTCCAAAACTTATGAGTGATATTCTCGTTTTACCAATCACGAGTTTCAGTCCTGGTATTGGTACTATGGGAGCTCAAGATGAAGATCATCCTTTAGCATACGTTAAGCATTATTTCGAAAACATCTGGAAGAACAGTTGATTTTTGAGGGATTCTACTGGAGACCCGAATGATGGGTATTATATAAATGTCATCTATCCCTTGGCTAAATCTTGATTTGATGTTATGAAGTTCGTATATTCGTAGAAGTATAAAGTTCCTTATATATGCGATTGATTAAGTATCGTAGCGTATCCCAAAGATGTTGATATTAGGAGTGAGGGGGGTACTCGTTCGTGATGAAATGTAGTGTCCTAGTGTCTTGACTTCTTATTACCATGATTATCCATTAATGCCTTTCTCTTTAGTGAATCCTCTTCAGTTTGTTGATAACTCAACCCGGTAGTGGCCAAGGTGGTGTCATCAATGTTGTTCAGATCACCATCAATCTGTTTCAAGCGCCGATGGTCTTTCTTTACACGGGAATTCCGTCTCTCTACGCTCAATATTGGATTTGAAGGTGGGAACTTATGACAACCAGGTGAAGATTCCATGGTGAAGGCATAATCATCTGGAATAACGAGTGATGTGGAAGTAGAAGTCGAGGTGGAATCAGAATCCTTTGGAGTACCATTATGTGTGTGTACTCCTCTGTCGTTACTTACAGGGAGGTCAGTGGCACATTCCAGTTGTAATTTCTTCCTTAGAGCCCATTCTTGCACGTTTTCATTGGATTTGATCACCATCAATAAATCTTCGAGGCATTCAAGGTACCCTTGTGATTTCATCGCTTCACTGTTCAGCGTTGATAACTTATACAGAGCGGCAACGGACCGGGCAGCGTTCTTGAACTCGGCTGTTATGGCATCATCGTTCATCTTTCAAAGTAGTGAGAACTGACGGATGAGGAGAACTGGGTGTTTGGGGTGTTTACTTCCAAAGCTATTGCCTTAACAGGGCGCTATGAAGTGAAGAGAATTAAAAAAAAGGTTGTTACACCAAAAGGTGATGATGTAAAACATCCAGACACCAAACATTGCTTACATAATCCTAGACATCCGTACACCACTTAGAACCAGCGCCACAAAAACTCAAAAACCCCCCTACCACAACATCCGTTTTGGGAAGCAGATAAACAAAGACGAAAACCAGTACACCCAGACACCCACTAAACATCACCAGTAGCAGCAGCACCACCACCACCGAGTACTTCTCTCTCATTTTCTCCTTCCATTTACTTCTCTTCCTCTATTTTACATACAAATTTTCCATTCATTCTCACAATCTGAGTCCCTCGTACTTGGATTCCGAAGTGTTGTTGTGTCACTGTGTGCTCATCCTTGTATCGTTAGATAAGGCCTCATTATCCAAAGTTAGACCTATCATATATATATAATGCTCTTTTTAGACCATTCATCACCACGTCCTGATATGGTTTCACAGGACGCGTGGTTCATGGAGAATTCGCAGCTGTTCTCTCCGACGGTGTCTCACTACTCCCGGTCTCCACAGTCACAGTCGTATCAACACCAGTATGCTCACTCATTGCCACAGTCGCCTCTAAGTACAAGTCACCAGCACCAGCACCAGCACCAGCACCAGCACCAGCACCAGCACCAGCACAGCACAGTAACAAGCTCATATCACCAGAGCCCGACTGCTCATAGACAGAGCAAAAAAGTACAGAAACGTAAGCGTGATGATGATGGTGGCGTGACGAAGAAGCTCAGATACGCAGTCGCTGGTGAAGATGAACCAAGCACTCAAGACACGTTGCGCAGCGATTGGCCAACGTTTCAACTACCTCAAGGCGGTGTGGTTCAACAGAGTCCCTTTGGTATGATTAAAGTGATTAAAGAGGGAAGGAGTGAAAGGGCAACGCTTGATAACGATATAGATTTGAATACCTTTAGAGATTGTGAACAAGAACCAGTAAGGGAAAGCATTCCTATGATCCCTTCACCTTCTCCATCAGTAGAGGTGGAATCCTATATGATTGAAGGGTATAGGGAGATCAACAGAAGCTATCATCTACACGAGGAGGATATCGTTAACGTGAATTACTCTTTATACGACCATAGCCATGAGGTTGCTGATATTGATTGCGATTGGGAAATGTAAGCTTATTACTGTTAAAATTGAAAAGAGAAGCAGGGAAACTAGCTCGGTTTGCTAGTTGATGTGTATTATTAATACAATGCCAATGATCCATATGAACCGTGGTTTATACTCTGTGTTGTAAGTGGTGGGAAACACCATGCGATTCCAATTGATACTGGTCAATCGTCAAAATCCTCATCGTCATCTTCCCAGCCATGTTCATACCTCTGTGCCAAGGTATCGAGCTCATCCATCAGATCCTGTCGTTCATCACCATGACGAATAAGACGTCCAACAGCTTTCCTCATGTCGATCAGCTTGGTCCTCGTTGATTTATCTACACTGAATGTCACTTTGATAGGATGCTCAGGGGATATTAACCCTTGAGGATAGGAATCTGGCGTATTGAACCCTTGTTCCATCGTATAGTGTGTAATTGTTCTATCATCTTTCTCCCGGTGATCATCTGGTGAAGAGCCGTTGCTAGAAGGTCTGGTGATGTTCATCTCACTGAACCTATGTCCATTATTCTCCGTGTCGTAGAGTAAATCACCAAATTGCCAGGAATCATCACCATTCGTCGCACGGACTCCAGATACCAGATGACGATCAGATCCCAACGATAAGGATTGGAGCAAAGTATGGAAATTGATCCCATTATGAGCCTTTTCTGAGTTGATTGTCTGGAAAGCATCAAAGGGAATACATTGAATAGCTCCACTCATCCACATACTTTCTTGATCCATCTCTGACAAGGGTATAAACGATGTACAGCTTCTTTGTAATGCCATGAACGTCTTGATTCTATCAACACGTTCTGGAAGAGTCAGCTTTTGAGAACTAGACTTGTGGATTGCCCATGTAACTATCGAACCTTTTGCACTATAATCGTCTCTTATCGAATCCACGAGTTCAGATGAGAACGACCCCCACGAAGAATCGAGCTCTGTGACAATATTCATCCCATTGAGCAGATCACATTGTTCTAAGGATACCCTGAACTTATCCTCCAGGAATTCTTCGCCAACATTGGCCCATTCTTCCATTCCAACGTCAAATCCTTTGAACAAACTCTGCTTCCCCATAGCCAGTCGGCCTTCGGGACACTCATCCGGATCAAATTCCCAGTTGGTGAGAGTATTAAACGAATTTGGCTCGTATATGACCCTTGAATAGTCAGACCAGTACTTTGTCGAATCTCTAGTCAACTTTGGAGTCGGAATACCTTCATCTAGTGCAACTTGATAAGCACTCTTCTGTATTCGTTTCTTCACCACTGATTCATGATTTTGATCAATTCCATCACCATCATCTCTTGGGAAGTACTCATACTGTCCCAGAGCACCATATCCGCCAATGAGTTCCCATAACAACGCCCTTGGGTTGAAAGAGATTGTAGATGCTGTCACCGTTGCGTTAAAGTGTACTAAAGGGTCATTTCTTGAGCTCTTCCAATTGGAATAGTCAATCAAGGAGTCCTGACAGTTGTAGAACTGAGTTATCAGGTGATTACTTCTCTGAGACTGTGATATACTCAACACTTCGTGCATTCCCAAACAGCAGTTTATGTCGTATACGTACGGTCCGTGGTTGATAAACCTCATCGCATCTCGGAATTGAAAGTGAAAAATTTCCCTGGAAACGGCATCCCCACTCAACAGCCGCCCCCCCCTCTAAAAAAAAGAGAGAGAGAAAATTTGCGTTGCCACGGAAACACGATGAACTTAAACATTTCCTGGGCAACACGACGTTCAATTCTCATCGCCATGGCAACCAAACCCATCACTACAACCGTTGTCGGAAATTCAAAATGACACATACACATTAACTCAACTCAACATTGACCATCATTTCTAAGCCAAAAAGCCATCTATAAAAAGCATAAAACCGAGGATGAAGTGGAATATCCTGGCTATGTTCACCGTGCTGTTGACGGTTGTCACGTGTGAGATCGATTACTACGGCGTCTTGGGTGTTTCGAAACGGGCATCTGAGAAAGAGATCAAATCTGCTTACCGGAACTTGTCGAAGAAGTATCACCCTGATAAGAACCCTGGTGATGAGGAGGCTCATCAGAAGTTCATTGAGATTGGTGAGGCCTATGAGGTGTTGAGCGATGATGAGAAACGAGGCGTGTATGATCGTTATGGAGCTGACGGCTTGAAGAACGGTGGCCGTGGTAATGGCGGTGGTGGTGGCGGTGGTGGATTTGATCCTTTTGGTGAGTTCTTTGGGTTTGGAAGACAACAACAACAACGTAATCAGAAACCACGAGGCTCAGACAGTGAGGTTGCTGTCGATGTTTCCTTAAGGGACTTTTATCTCGGTGAAACGTTCCAATTCTCCGTGGAGATGCAAAACATATGTGACGCCTGTACAGGAACAGGTTCTAAGGACAACAAGACCCATACGTGCAAGAGTTGTAATGGTAGTGGAATGAAGATCGTCAAGAGACAGCTGGCTCCAGGGATGTTTCAACAGATTCAAACTACGTGTGATGGATGTGGCGGTAAAGGGAAGACAATTCAGCATAAATGCTCTTCATGTAATGGACAAGGTGTTGTCCGTGGGAAGAGAAAATATGACATCTACGTGGAACCAGGGACTAGTAGAGGACATATTCACGTTCTATCCGGCGAAAGCAACCATTCTCCTGACTATGTGAGTGGTGATTTGAAGATTGTGTTGAGGGAGAGTGATAAGGAGTCCCTCGGTTATAGAAGACGTGATGATAATTTGTATAGAACTGAAGCGCTAACGCTTAAAGAGGCGTTGACAGGTGGTTGGAAACGTGAATTCATGTTCTTTGACGATGAGAACGTTACCATATCAAGACCTTTGGGCAAGAGCGTTATGAATGGGGAGATAGAGGTTATAAAGGGTAAGGGAATGCCACGTCCAGATCACCATGCTGAAGAGTTTGGAGATTTGTTCGTCGATTACGTTGTGATAATGCCAGGAGGAGTGAGTAACAAGGAAAAGTACCTCAGAGATGAGCTCTGAAGTCAATTGATACCTACCATAGTTAAAAGAGAAATATGTATCAACAATCCATATAGAAAAACCAGCTATATAATAACACGCTCCAGAGCAATCAAAATCACCCATTCTGTTAGATTCACCAGTTGAGTTCCTTTGCAAAAGTCTCTGGGTTGGAACCTTGACATTCCAAACTCTTACAAATATGTTCGAGCTCATCGGTTTCTTCTCCTCCTTTATCAGCACCGAGTTTAGCTGGGTTTATCTGATGACCAGCTTCTTGTTCCTTTGCAAAGTGCTCCTTCACCATGTCCTTCACCAAGTTTTGGTAGAAGACAACGCCTCTCTCCTTCTGTGGGTGAAGGAACCCGGTTGAGTAAAGGCCTTGGTTCAAGTTCTTCTGGGTCTTCACACAGAGGTCAAAGTCTTCAATTTCAACTTGTTGTAAGAAGTCGACAAACTCCTTCTTCTCGGCCTCTGGCAAGCCCTTCTTTGTGAAGATGTCATATTGCAAGATCGTATGAGATGGAGAGATTGGCAGCACCCTGATCGAATACCATGCTGGGGAGTAACAGTTGATACCGTTGGTTGGGAACAAGTACATCCACAAGCCATCGAATTCACCACCAACGTTCTTCTTCTCTTCAACTTTCTCTTGCACTTCCTGTGGCTTTCCAAAGCCAAACCAGCCCTTTGAATCCTCCTTCTTTGGCTCTGACTTCGCTGGCTCAGCACGTTTGATCTCGCAAAAGTGACGAGCGTAACGGCCTCTTGGAATGACGTTATAGGTGTTCATGTGGAAAGCTTGGGACAAACCTGGGTGAGCAGTAGGGCAGTGGTAGCACTCCATGTAACCATCCATCAACGTCTTCCAGTTGAATTCACCATCCAACTCATAAGACATGTGGTATTCGTAGTCGCTGAAGTCAAACTCGTGGAACTCTTCCTCAAGACCCTTGAAGAACTCTTCAAATGGCATTGGACCTTCTGGAGAGTTGTCAAAGTTGATGAAGATCAAACCTTGGTCAGTGACATGGGTACGGATTGGGTACAATCCGTTCTCTGTCTTGTCAAAGTCAGTCACGTTCTCAAACTGTGGGGCCTTTGTCAAATTACCGTCGGTGTTGTAGGACCAACCGTGGTAAAGACAGCCCAACACGACGGAAGAACCCTTCTGCTTTCTAACAACAGGGTACGCTCTGTGACGACAGATGTTGTGGAATGCCTTGATTTCACCCTTCTTGTTCTTGATGAGGAAGAATTGCATCCCCATAAAGTTATAAGCGTAGTAGTCACCAGCCTTCTTGAAAGTGGATGAGTGTGCAGTGTACAACCACGATTTCATGAAGATAGAACGCTTCTCCAGTTCAAAGATCTCCTGGGAGAACCACCATGAAGATGGAAGTGTGTGGGAGCCCGCAAGCAACTCCTCTGGGTTAGAGGTGTCCTCGCCAGGACGGGCAGTGGTGGTAGCAGTTGGAGCAGTAGCAGCAGAAGCCATGGTATCGGATCAACAGGCAGTGAACAATAAACAGTTGTTTGTAGTACTGTGTAGAAGCATCAAGACAGATTGACCAGCATAGACAAAGGAGATCACCCACCTTTATATACCTGGCGTCACAATCATCACCACCAGCACATATTCAAGGATCCTAATCATCCTCATCGCTATCATCTTCATCGCTATCAGCTTCATCGCTGCAGAAATGGAAAATCTCCCATAGGAATTATTGATATTTTTCCGCTAGTGCAGCAAGGCAGCTATTTTTCCGGGGGAATTTTCCACCTTGCGGAAAACTTGATAAGCGGGCATTTTCTAAGTTCTGGGCCTTTACATCACAGTTCGAAGATTTCCCATTTTGGGATTGTTTTGAAGCTCTCTACGGTGTTAATTGCACTGGTTTTTGTTAGTTTGGTTTATCAATTGGGTTATGTTGCGGTTTTTCTGTTTAATTCCCACAGCCTGTGGGGGGAGGAGGATCGAAGTACCTGTGGGATTAAATGCTTGTTGAGCTATCGTGTATTGATAATTCCAGAGATATGATTGGCTCTTAACAGTGTGCCTATTCTATCCTGAGTGTCCATATTTGGGTGATAGGTGTGTTCTCTGGTGATATCCTCTGTAATATCTTGTGTGATTGTGTGAGAAACGGCAGAGGTATTATGTCTGACAATATACGTTTGCCTTGCATTCTCTGCTCTGTTCATCGCATGACACATGGTTAAATTGTCTTGTGATGGTACTGATCTTGCAATTCTACATAGATCAGCACCACAGTAAAATCAAGACAGTGTCATTTGTTTCAAGCACGGTTTCAATTGTTCAATAACACCTTCCTCTGATGATCCCAGTAGTTTGCTCTCATCACATCGTACTTGTCTCTTAGAAGCTCATAGTTCTCAATCACCTGTTCAGTCTCACCTTTCTCTTTGTAGATTCGTGTCAGTAATTCAAAAGCCCATAGACTTATCTGTTGTTCGTCACTTGGTCCTTCCAACTTGATAAACCTTTGGGAGAAATTTTCAAGTGGAATTAAGGACTTTTCAGTTTTTTCATAAAGTGCGATCAAATACTTCCACGAGGATTCGTTATGAGGTGCCAGTGTTATTTTCTCCATTGTATATTCAACTTCATAATCAAACACTTGTTCACTTAGATTTCCATCGTGGCATACTGTAAAGTACCTATGGCACCATGCTGAGTTGTTATATACATCCTTTTCGAGGCATTTATCGACAAATGACAACTCGTTACTCCAATCGTCACACCACTGTACACACCATTTACGGTATGACCAAACGTGATAGTTTTTCGGATCATCCTCAATCATAATGTCAATAATTGGGATATCGCGATGTATATCGTGCAAGTTCAAATGTTTCAACAGTGACTGTCTATAACCCCAAATTTGGTAATTCTTAGGGTTATCAAGTGTTATCTCATCAACCCATTCCAATTCCTTGTTGATATCCTTATTCAACCGAATTATAATTTGGAAACGGTATTGCCAGACGGTATAATGCGCAGCTATCAGTTCAATGACACTGGCTGTAAGTGCCAACGCACGTTCAGAGTATTCCTCTTTCTGCTGTAACGCCCTAAACAGACCCATTACCCTGGAAAACGTATCTGTATATAAGATTGAAGCAACTGAGCTGTCTTCAATGTTGAGAGGAAGTGGTTCAACGTCATCCCAGTTGTACTGTTCCTGTTGGGAAAGAGAGAATTATATGTTAGTACAAATTATAGAGCAAGTTAGCAGTATCACATACCATTTGCATTTTAAAGGTGTACTGTGGTTCAACGACTTTAACGAGCGCAATTAGCCCAACGATGCTTCTTTTATAAGTTGTTTTTGAGGTTTATCGATGATAAATCTGCTTTCCATCTTTGGAAATCACAATGGGGTTTACAGGTGTGCTGGTGTTTGGATGTGCTGGTGTCTGGGTGTTTGGGTGTTTGGGTGTGGAAATGTCTGGGTGTATCATACATCCAAATTGTCTCGTACAACCTCATCGCACTACTTCAACCATTGGGACGCTTATAACTCATCCATTTGCTCCGTCGCAATAGCGTTCAAATTTTATGCTCAAGTACATCAAGAGATTCATAATGGGGAAACCGAAAGATGTAGTCGTTATTGTTGGAACCACAGGAGTGGGTAAATCTCAAGTAAGTGTGATAACTTGTCGGTAATGGCATCTTGATCTAACAAATCGATGAAAAGTTCTCCATTGAGCTTGCAAAGAGGTTTAACGGTGAAGTCATCAACGCAGACTCGATGCAAATGTATAAAGGTGTTCCGATAATCACCAATAAACACCCCTTGGATGAGAGAGCAGGTGTTGTTCACCATGTGATGGATCATGTTGGATGGGATGAGGAATACTTCATACACAGGTTTTCTCAAGAAGCTGGTGAAGCTATTGATGATATCCATAGTAGAGGGAAATTACCAATCGTTGTTGGTGGAACACATTATTACTTGAAGGCACTTCTATTTAACAACAAGACAATTCCTCGTGATAAAACAGAGGCTGAAGACGTTTCTTCAAAATTGACAAAGGAACAGTTAGACATTCTCGATGGACCATCAGAGGTTGTATTGCAACAATTGCAGAGATATGACCCACTCGTGGCCCAGAAGTTCCATCCAAATGATACTCGTCGTATAAGAAGAGCTTTGGAGATTTACTTTTCAACGAATAAAAGTGCATCAGAGCACTATAACGAACAGAAGCAATCTGCCCATTCTGAATCGTCCTTAAACTATAACATCTTACCCTTTTGGTTATTCTCTGAAAAGATAACACTCGATAAGCGATTAGACGATCGTGTCGATAAGATGCTAAGAGAAGGAGGAATCCAAGAGATTAAAGAGCTCTACCAATACTATTCAACCCAAGAACCAACCCCTGATTTGGAGAGAGGTGTATGGCAAGTCATTGGTTTCAAGGAGTTCTTACCATGGTTGCAAAATGGCCAAACTGACGATAAGTTGTTAAGAGAATGTACAGAACAGATGAAGGCCCGTACAAGACAGTACGCTAAAAAACAAGTCAAATGGATAAAGGGGATGTTTACATCAGATCTTCAACAAGAGGAGGAACATGGATATGAAAATGGAGGAAGGTTATACGTCTTGGATGCCACCAACCTGACACGGTGGAAGGAGAACGTATTTGAGAGAGGAGCATCTATCACTGAAGAGTTCCTTAAAGATAAGATGCCCACGATGACCCAGGTTCCAAAGTCCTTACCATCTGATATGATACCCAATAAGGGACAGCAGGACGAAAATGACAAACCGAAAGAGTGGAAGCATATCACTTGTGACATATGCCGTAACAGCGATGACACACCTCTTGTCATTGTTGGTGATAAACAATTTGAGATACACTTGAAGAGTAAAAGACATAGATCCAACTTAAACAGAGGGAAACGGAAAAGAGAATACGAAGAATGGCTGGAAAAGAAAGACAAGACAAGTATGTCTGGATGATACCATTGGATTCAATAACTATTTTTTGTTCTTCTTCTTCAGTTGAACTTGATGCCACTGTCTGGATTCCACAACCCACTCTTAGACTTTGCCGGTTTGGCCTTTGGTGCTATCAACGCTGGCGACTGTGGACGTTGAATGGTGTTGTTATCCTTTGGTGTTTCCTTTTGAGGTGAAGAGTTTAGCTTCATATCTTGGAATCTGTTATTCAACTCAGCTTCCATATCACGAGCTTCAACACGTCTTTTGTTAACAAATTGATCAATTTCTTGAATTAAACCTTGACAACGGGCGTTGAAATCGTTGTAGAACTTCAAGCCTTGTGAAACGTTGTTCAAAAGATCAACAAAAGAGTTGTAAGCAAAGTCCAAATTCTTCAACACCTTAGCCCTATCATCATTTGAGCCTTGTAAACTGTTCATATGATTAAACTTCTTGTCAAGCTCGTCAATCTTGTGCTCCAATTCTATCTGAGTCTTCTTTTGAGATTCAAGGAAATCAAGATCACTCTGGAAATTCTTAATATGTTTGCCAAAAACGGGCTCGAAAGATGCCATGTCCAATTTCACACCTTTCAAGTCTTGTTGCATGGCTTTATACTCAGAAACGATCTTTGGCAATATATTATACTGTTCACTCTTAACTTCCACAACCTCAAGAAAGTTGTCACGCTCAAATTCCAATTTGCGAGCTTTTGAAAGACACTCTTTCAAATCAGCAACAACACGTCTCAAAGATGGATCAAGTTGACGAGCCTTTGAGTTCGGTATATAGTCCCGTAATTCAGCCTCTGATGATGCCAAAATAACAAGGAATGACTCAATTGAGTTAAACTGCTCTCTTATTGTCTTATCACCATTCTTTGCCTGTGCTAGATAGTTCTCTAGTTCCTTAATGCGCTGATGCAAGGAGGCAGCTGCCATTGCTGACGATTCTCTAGTCCAATGTTTAGATCCCTGTCTTTGACGAAGAAGCTCATCCTCCTCTGCTTCTAATTTAAGGCGATCTTTGGCACCGGCAAGCAACTTCTCTCCATCCATCGATAAATTCTCAATGTCTCTAAGAGCACGTTTGAGTTTGACAACACCTCCTTTGGTCTTAACCTCCTGTTGATGATCGAGCAATGATACAGGAAGGGCTAAAGGTCTATCAACCGTCTCAACTGCACCAGGAAGATTTCTCATAAACAGGAACTCGTGTAACATCTTTGTTAATGATTTAATAGGCACAGCCAAATGACGCTGGACGTATTCAGATTGACGTTCACGATACGCTTGGGAGATCTGTATGATGTCAAAGGGTAAAAGATCACGGAATAACTGCTTTCCATAGCTGCCGGACTTCAAAGCTTCAGCTGGCTTGACAAGCTCATCAAGTGGGAGATCTTTAGTAACATCAGCACTTACAATCCGTGGGGGTACCTGTGGAACGTCTTGTAAGTAGATCAAGTCGTTATCCTTCTCTGCAGTTCTTAAAGTCTCTGAGATGATCTTTTTAAGGCCTTCAAAATCTTGCTCAACTGCCTGTGATACAAACTTTAGATTTGATGATACTCTGTTTATAACATCTTGTGCTCTTTGTAGATGGGAGACTTCTTCACCGTACTTGGACGAAGCAACAGAGGCAAGTGATGCCCTAAAGTTTGCCACTGCTTCAAAATGTGCCTTCTTCACTGTTATATGGCTGATCCATTCAGTTCTAAAACCTTCACCACGGTTCGCATATTGAAGAGTTTCATTATAGAAATCGCTCACCTGCATCGCCAATCTTGCCACTAAGGAATCTTTCACCTTATCAGCAGTTGCCTTTTGCCAAAATACCTCTTGTGCCTGTGCAAGACTTAAGTACTTGAGCGTTTCAATGGTATCCTTTTGCATGTCTAACGGTAAAGTCACGCTTGTTTCCTTCTCTGATAACCTAACAATCAAGGCAAAATGGGATGCAGCGTACTGAAAGTAGAGACATGCCTTCTTCAGACCTTCATCACTCTTTCGATCCTGTTCCAGCGCCATGTGTGTGTATAACGAGGCAATGTTATACAGGACATTAAGCCTTTCAAAGAAGAAACTCTTCAACTTCACAGGCCCAGTTATACGATACCCCAATGTTCCATACCATGGAAACTCCAACAAATCGCTGGGGAATTTGCCCTCCAAGGAGCAAAGATGAACGTAATATCTCTTCAATAGTGCCAAATCATGTGGTGTAGAACCAAGATCTATGATGTCACCTCTTAAAGTATCAACTTCATGGATATCGCCTTCAAAAGCTGATGGTGTCTGGTAGTATTCCTTGGAGATGATCTCACGAATAGCACCACCAAATTCAATACGCTCAGTCTTCCTATATGGAACAAACAACAGATTGGAGCTCATCTTTGATCAACAGAGTACTATGATAAAGGAATCAAGACTGTATTCCGTAATACAAATGGCGTGGATTAAATATCAAACAGCAAGTTTGCCCTTTGAATGGCCTTTTTGCGAAATGTAAACAAATGATAGATCCGAGGTATACATACACATTACTCCCGCCCCCGGTTGGGTAAGTTCCGACTACAGCATAAACATGAGTTCCATTGCAATTTGACCTTTCCAGTATTTTATCATTAGAATCTATTACGTTTCAACTCGAGTAATAGATGTTGTGATCTTTGCTCTGATTCGATTAATCTCTCAGTTTCCTCGTTTAACCGGGATCTTCTCGCCTCAAGCGAGATCAATTCACCTTGACGAAGCATCTCAAACGCAGCTTCTGCCCTATTAACGTCCTGTAGCTCTTGTAACAGTTGGATGTTTTGTTCCCAGAGTGTGTTTTGCTGTTCAATGTAGCTGTGGGAGTCTTTGTTGATCTGATCTTCCCTTGAAGTGCATTCTTCAACCATTGAATTGAGCTCATCGATCAATGATGAAGGCTCAGTGTTGAGCTGGAAGGATTTAACATGTTGAACGATAAATTTGTCTTGGAATTGCTTGAGCTCATCATTATCTATGAAATTATCCATCTCCTTGATGATTTCTTGTCTTTGGTGTCGATTCAGATCGGGTAATACTCTCGCTCCTTGAGGTTTCTTGAACCTCGTATAGTCTGATCTGATCAACGCTATAAGCTCCTTATCAATATTCGACTCATCTCCAAATTTGAAAGAAGTGTCTAAGTCAGGAATAGGTAAACCCTTTTGAACAGCATACGATCTTCTAAGAAGAGCTTCTTGTTCTTGTTGTTTCCGTGTAACTTCATCCAACCTTTGCCTTTCACCTTCATCTTCCTGAATCGGCTCTTTGCTCTGATGAACAAGTGCCTTGGGTTCTCTTTCCTCTATTTCAATTTCAAAATCATTCTTTGGTTTAGGCAAGTTGGCCAATTTATCAAGAATGGAAATTGTTTCCCTTTCAGCCTTAGGAGCTTCTTCTGGTTCTATCGAGTGATCTTCATCCTCCAAGAGACTAGCCTCCTCTGTAATCAACAGAGCAGAGTTACCAGAGGTATACTCCTTCACTTTCTCTGCAGCTATTTTCAATTTATTATCCAGTGTCTGTTCACGTGTGACTCTTTCAGCCAATGCGGCTTGAATCTCATCTTCATTCTTTTTCGATATTTCATCCATTTCAACGTCATTAAACTCAGGTTCAGGAAGATTCAACTTTCTTCTTTTAAAACTTTCATCCACGTTGGAAAGAGCTGGTTTTTCTATTTCGTTATTCTGGTGTGATTTCGTTTCATTTCTTGGTCTCTTTTCCTTATTCTTTTCCCTATTGGAATCCAACCCTGAATAATTCACATCACGTTCAAATTTGTTCAATTGCTTATCATTTACTTGGATCTCCTCAGAAGTATCGTAAAATCCTTCTGTAGGC
This sequence comes from Williopsis samutprakarnensis, assembly GCA_030569715.1. Lineage (NCBI taxonomy): Eukaryota > Fungi > Ascomycota > Saccharomycetes > Phaffomycetales > Wickerhamomycetaceae > Williopsis > Williopsis samutprakarnensis. The sequence continues at coordinate 23,746 of JAJMLQ010000173.1, forward strand.
CTATGCTCAAATACTATATCTGCGTTATAATCCTTTTGAGTGGAGTACTTCTTCTTTGGAGCACTTAACTTTGTTGTTATACCGGCTTGTTTCAAATCACGTCTTTTCTGTAACAGGGCAATACGTTTACTCTCCGCAAGCATCTTCTCTCTTTCCTTTCTAGTTGCCTTCTTACCCTTAGTATTGGCCAATCTAGCTCTAGCTTCAGAGAGCATCTCCTTCTCATCATCATCAAGGTCAATTGCATCTGGTCTTGCAATCTTAGTCTCTGCATCAACATTGAGATCACCAATCTGGACGCTTGATGAACCAATCGACGCCGTATTTTCAGCGCTTGAGCCAGTTAGACCTAGATCATTGGAGGAGGTGCCTCCAGAGGTTTCATCCAGCAACGTTTGGTATCTTTCAACGCATTGTGCCGCAGTTCTTCCAAAAGATTCGGCAATTGATCTCCATTGATTCGGTAATAACCTTGCAAGATTTAACAATTTTTCATCCTCTTCCGGTGTCCAGTCCTCCTTACGAAGCCTTGGATCAAGATATTCATTCCATCTAGCCTTGGCCTGTTTGGCTGTTTTCTTTGCTAATAACGAAGCCACACGAGTCCATTGTTGAAGCCCATACTTGGAAACAGCAGCTTTTAAAATTTGGTCTATACTAAAGTGTTAGTATCATAGAACATTGGTTACCAGCAAGTATGGAAAAACAGCGCTGTAAAAAAATCATCAAACTCACCTTCAACGTTGGACCAAGCACCGCCTTTAACATAAACAGGAACCATATCTCAGAACAGAAAGTAGTGGATGTGTATTCCTAAAGGAAGAAATGTCTCTACAAGAGTTTGTAGTAGAAATAAACGCCTACAAATATTACCTAAACACCCAAACACCACAATGAACCCTCTCGGGAAGCCGCAAATCCGGCAAAAAAAATACCACAAAAACCCATTTTAAATTTGTTTTGTTAGCCGCTGATGATTTTAAATACAGCCAACAACCAAAAATCAAAACAATAAAAAACACTCACAAGGACAACAAAATCAATCCTTAAAGGTCAAAATAACCCACATTTACTCACAATTGTACAGAAATAGCAAGGTTCCAAGGAATAGAGCAAAGCACTGCTATTGATCATCAACTGTTTTTGTTCAAAATTTGAGAACCGCCGTATCTTTTCAGTCATTCAATCGAGTTATTATCATTCATTGTAGACCAAGGAGAGGGAGAACAGATACAATGAAAATATTCACACCAAAACATCAGAGGTTTATTCTTCAATGCTATCCATCTGGAAGAGGAGCAGATAAGAAGCCAAACTCATCTGAACTCAGTTATTTGTTGTACTATGCATCTACTCGTCGTGTTAAACTTGAGAAAGTTGGTAAATTCCTTGAGAAGAAGAATAGCGGTGATGTGTATAGAAATAGGACTGGTAATGTTCAAGTGACTTTGGAAATTATCGATGCTTTGATGAAGAAATGTCCTGATGATGTGAACGTTTTTGCAGAGAATGTCAATGCGATACTGCTATCAGTGTTGAGGACAAAGGATCTTGGCCTTTGTCAACATGCATTGACTGTCTATTCAACTCTTTGTAAGACGCTTGATTCTGAGTTGTTTACAGGAGATTTTGACTTTATTGATACTTTTAGCAATGTTACTCGCAATTTCTTTGATCTTGGATCTACACAACAGGCTTCAAATCAAGTTGATTGGCAGGCCATTTCGCTCAGAGCTATAGAAAGCTTTGCAGCTTCAAAAATCATAATCACAGGCCAGGGGAGTTTAATGGTTGACCATTCTATTCCTTTGGTATTGAAAGAGATTAAGCAGGACTTCAACTCGGATGAAGTGTTGAAAAGAACCCAATCTCATACATCATCACAACATGAACTGTCAAGATTTGTCACCACGCGCAAAGCTGAAGAACCAGAAACTACAGGAGACTTGAAAATTGATGAGTTAGCAATAAGAGCGTTGAAGTCATTCTTTAATACCACTTCTGCCAATCAGATTACATCATCAACCAGAGCCGTGGCTCAATATTTAGTCAACTGCGAAGCTGATCAAAAATGGAGAGTTGCCATTATTGAGATGGTTACTAATTGGATTCCTGTTCAGTTGAGGTTCCTTGTTCTGAGTATATTGCTGAGATTGTTGTATAAGGAGAACAGCTCAACCAAACAAACAATCTATTTGGACATGATAGCTGGGCTCTTATCATCTTCTGTGAACTTGGTGGGTCTATCGGTCATTGACCACGTGCACCAACTTGTGGAACTTCAACTAAAGGCTTCACTCTCAGAGTCATCGACGGAATTGATCGATGCTTATAAGAAGTCCATCTCATCATTAGCAACACATATCTACTATCAAGACCAGATTATTGATATGGTTGCAGAATTGACAGTAACCTTGAAGGATTACGTGAAGAAGGGACGCAACAATGAGATTGTAGTATTACTTGATGATATCAAAGGTGTAATGACTGTGGCCAATGAAAACACTGCTGTGCAAAGAACCACTGTTCCACTTGAGTTATTCTTTGATACATTCGGATTGATATCTTTTAACAATGTCAAGGCTACAAGTGCGGATAATTTCGCTGTACAGATGAAGTATACTGGTATATTGATTGTTGTGCTAAGATCGGAGTATTCACCCGATAACGGAGTTTTAAAACCAGACTATGATAATTTAATCACCAACGGCAAGACAAGTGTTGTGAATCAGTTTTACGAAGCCATTGAGCACTATTCCACTCTTGACAATACCATCAACTTTGCCGCTTCTATCAAGCTTCTTGAACTTTTCGCAAGAAGATTTGGAATTAACGCTTTGGTCAATGCAGTTCCATTTGTATTGCAATGGGTATTGAAGAATGACCAAAGTGAAGAGATTGAAGAAATCATGAAGGACAATTTGGCATTGACTCTCTTGTGGAAATGTTCCCAAGAGTTGCAGTACACAGACTTAGAAGAGCTTATATTGTCACGTATTGACTATCGTAAGGGCAAGCAACTTTGGAGAATCTCTAATAAGTATCCATTTGAAGCAGGGAAACTAGCACCGGTTTTCAAATTGAGTGCAGATGATCTTAAATCTGTTCTTTCTCAACATTCAGAACTCAAGAATTACATTGACATTATGTTTAGAGATCATTACCGTTATGGATCCAATATCGATGAGTGTGGTGATGATGAAGAACATGATGAAACATGTGAAAATGGCCATTATGAAGGTAACGAGACCACACAGGATGTTTCCTTTGTTTCTCAGAATGGATCTACAAACGTTTCACTTGCCATGTTGGTACAACCACAACAATTGATTCATAATGGTGATTGTGGATCTATTCGTTCCGCGCCTCTTTCAGCCAGATCCTTAATGATGGGTAAGCTTAATATCCCAAGGGTTGATCAATTGCGTCACGTTGTTAGTGGTGGACCTCTCGGGAGAGTTCATTCTTGTGGCAATATCAATGGTGGAACTTCACTCAAAACTAATGATGTATCAACAATATTGAATGACTTATCATTTGATTCTGGACTGGATGATAGAGGAACATTAAGTGTTCGTAGATGAACACAAGAAGCTCATGTGCCCTATTCTTCGCAGACACAATTCACTTTAAACAGTGATATTCAGCATATTACATGTACTATACAAAAGCCAGGTATAAAGAAAAAAGATTATCCATTCTTTTTATTGAGTTTTGCTTTTTGAAGTGTTTTTTATTGGTAGAGATCAAATACCTGTCCTTCTTTAATATAAGAAAAGGACAAAAAGAACAAGAAAGAAAAAACAATTTGATTAACGTTCATTGTGTATGGGGAAACATGTCTGGCTTGTACATCTTCCTTTGTATTGTATAAAGAAACGAGAGAGAGAAAAAGAGAATTCAACATGATTTGACTTGAAAGGAAACACCATCGAGTGTATATAAAACAGTCTCTTTTGAAAATCTAAGCAGCGGAAACTCCATACTCCTCCCCATATCAGTTGACCATAGCGTTGTTAATATTCGCTTACTCTTCATCCTCATCATCATCGTCATCATCAGAACCAAGAGCTGCAAATGCGTTGAAAGTTGTCTTTGGCTTATCGGTGATATCTCTAGCATCAGCTGGCTTCGAGGAACCAATGTTCTTGTTGTTTGGTCTAGCATATTGCTGAGGAGCTCCTTGCTCCTTAACATGCTCTCTAAACTTGTCTCTTGACTGTGTGGCTTCCTCACCAGAAACAGAGTTCTTCTTGTTCAGAGTGACCCAGCCATCCGCATCCGGTTGTGGTGGAAGTGCCTTTGGCTTTCTTGGCTTGAAGGCTGGTCTTGTGAGGTGATGAGAGGAACGTCTTCTACCACTACCTTCGTGGTGATGGTGATGAAGCTCCTCCTCTTGAATGGCGCGTTGCTCTTCAATTGACTTGGTGAACTCCTCAAAATCAAACTGGCTTGGAACAACTGCGTGCTCACGCAACTCAACGAGCTCCTCCTGGGTGTACTTCTTGAGAACCATTTCCTTTTTGCTCACAGACTTCGACTTAATTGAAAGAGAAAGACAAAGGAAACAACAAGTAAAAGACGCTTTCTTTAGTCAGTTCGCTGGCCAACACAACTTTTTTTTTTCGTCAATTTTCGTTGGAAAAAAAAAAATGTTTCCTGTTATGGTAATTTCCAAATTGGGCGTGTTTTCGCTTCTTTTTTTCCTCATAGGAAAATTTGTACGGAGCGATGAGCTCTTCTCGTCTTTCGCTTTAATTCTCTCTTGATCTCGATAACATCACCAGTGTTGAGGTCTTTATAACGTCCAATTAATAGCATGCCTATTCAACATTCCCTCACAAAGGTTCAGAAGACAATACAGAAGTCCAAGGGTGCGATGCACCCAAAGGGACGGAAGTTCAAACAGCTCAACAGAGCTACTCTGCGAGAACAAAAGATACAGAATAAGAAGATGGAGCATGTTGAGCGCAAGGAGAATGAGAGGTTGAGGTTTGTGTTCTTACAGGATGCAGTTAACAACAGACCAGATCAGGAAACTTTCCAATTGGAGGATATGAAGTTGTTTGTTGAGGCATTCCTCTCAAGAGATGACGATGAGATTGAAAAGCTACAGAGTGAAAGACGTAAAGGACGTCCTCCGACGAATAGACAACTTCTTCTGGAAAATAAGAAGAAGCACGAGTGGTCAGAGTATACTTCCGGATATGAGATTCCTGATCTCAGCGATAAACTCACGGTGGAACTTCTCAGATCATGGAATGGAACCGGTGGTATGCTCAACAAGTTCAAGTACATCTTCTTATCGAAGGATACTAAGGAACTACCAAACAATGACCGGGAGATGAAAGAGTAATACGATATTCCAGTATGAGTCCAGATCGTCTATTCAATGTAGAGACTGAGTCCGTAAAATATTGCTGCGGTTCCTCCTAATGTGTAGACAAGTGTCTTGAGCCTTTTCCTCTTCAACATCTGTGCTTCGTCGTTCTTATCAATAAATCTTTCAAACACCAACACGTTCTTCGACTCATTGACATGCTGAAGCCCAATCAACTTCCATTTGTCGTTGGTCAACTTCTTGACCTGTTTCCACACCTTGGAGTTGTCACCCAGTTCTTGGAATATCGTCATAAGATCAGGTGCTCTATAATGAGGCCCAAGAGGGTTTTCAGATGTGACTATCCGCTTACCTTCGAATACAACCATGAACTCGTGTGTTATAGACGGATCTGTCAATTGGATTGCCCTTGTCGGTAACGTTGGGAAGAACAAATCATCATCATTTGTACCGGTCTGAACAAACTTTGGAATGCTTCTCTTCCTTATAGACCCGATCAATTGTTCATTCACAGGGGAAAAGAAGTTTTTCTTCTCCAAAGTCCTGGAACTATTCAGATTCCGTATAGTTTCAAACCTCTTAACCTCAAGAAAATGCTGCTGTTCATCTCTGAGCTTCTTATCCTGAGCATCACGGAGGAAGTCCTCCAGCTCTTCTCTTTGGAACTGGATCTCCTCCTTCAACTGGATCGCCTTCTCCCTCAGATGGTTCCTCTCCACCTGGTGCTGAAGCATCTTCAACTTTTCAACGCTTACTTCAACGTCATCCTGAAGTTTTGTACTGTTTTCACTGAACGATGGTGCCTCATGAGATACAATCCGTAAAATATCCTTTAAATCTTGTCCACCAGTACTATGAATCTTGGAAAGCACAGTCGTGACTGACCTCTTCTTCAACTCAACGTTTGGTTTCGGAGTAGATACGTTTCGAAACTGTGGATCACGATCTCTGACTTCTTGTTTCCTTTCTTCTCTTAATACCCGTCTAGATTCGTCAAACATCTCAACGTGATTCTTTGTCGTTGAAGACGGTTTCTTCTCCAACAATGGCACATATGTACGAAACGATCTCCGTAGCATGATAGACATCTCTCTGTTCACAAGCCGCCCGCCGTGCTGTGATTTTGCTTGCGTACCGCTGTCAGCTCTCAATGTTGTTGATGTTGATGTTTACATTCGATGTTTTTGTATGGTCCAAAGGCCTCTTCGGGAGATCTCTACACAGCGGCACACCACTACTTAGGGCGCTTGCTCAGTACTTCTCACTATATAAACTGTTCATATTCTACGTCTGTTATCGCTATATACAGAACAAACCCAATAGGGCGGTCTCTCTATACACGCTCATTTCTTTCCTTTGATTAGGGCAAAGAGCTTCTGTAACCCGCTGAGTCCAGGAACGACAAACACTCTGGCAAACCATGGCGTTAAAAAGATACTAAACATCACTCTCAACGGGAAGGTGGCCTTTACGATGCCATAAGCAGTGGCTCCTTCAAGAACCAGACGTGTACGCTCCTGAATTGACATATCAGCAGCAGTTTCGCCGAGCTAATGGTGCTATGTTAGTATACGATGATGATGATAATCATGGTGATGGTTATAACGCTACAGCGACAACAAGACATCAACTTACAATCTGCTCGACAACCTCTGAACCCTTCAACAACATCCAGGAGGGCACATCTGTTGGTAGGAACCCCCAGTGATGGAAAGCATACCATAGGCCGAACAGTGGAACAATGGCGCTGAACTCATGGAGAATAACAAAACTCGTGAGATGAGCCACGGGAGCATTCACAAGACGTTCACCATACTTCTGAAGCCTCTTGGGTAATCTGGAGACAATTGCATTGACCCTAGCACCGTGCTTGCTGTTTCCAGAGGGCTCCTTCTTCAAGTGTTCCACCTCCACTGGACGTTGTGGTGATGTCTCCAGCTCTTTAAACGGATCCTTGGAAGCGTACATTCTGACAACGCTGGTATGAACGGAACGCTGTGTAACGAGCCTCCAAGATGGCACCGTGGAATATGACAACGACACAGATCTGAGTGAGATAATTGGTCTTGTGAGTCTAAACATTGTTGTCTTTTGGCGTGTTTTACCCTTGTTGATGGTGGAATGGGAAAGAGAAGCCGGAAGGCTCCAATATGGCTTTTTTTCCTCCACTCTCCCACTACCAACGCATTATGGTGAAGATGTCAAAGAACTATATACATTTTATTCGTTTTCGGCTGTTCTATCAAGATATTCCCTATATATACAGACATCTGATGGTGGAACTCAAGAATCTACAACGTCTTCACATCTCTTACACAGCTCCTCTTCGGAAGGTGCGGTGTAATTCCAACATCTCGGACATTTAGCGTGGTTTGCTGGGACAACGGATATAGCAACGGTTTCACCATCAATGACAACTTCACCGTCGTATTGATATGCCTTGTTTGCTGGAACCTGCTCGTTGATATGAGCAGATGATACACGGAATACATCTGCCAGTTCAGGGGACAATTGGCGTAACAGTGGATAAATCTTTGAGCTTTCCGGGATGGTCAAGTATACGGCATTTTCCAGTGAGTTCTTGATGGTCTTATCCTGTTTACGACCGTATTCTTGTAAGAGAAGGATCTTGTCCTTGATCTCAAATACTTTGCGGAACTGGCTCTCCAGTTGTTCGTCTTTCCACTGTGGATCGTATTTAACAACACCAAGAGACAATGGATGTGGAGTTCCCTTCTTTATCCATTCTGGTGTATAATCCCACACCTCTTGTGTGATCAAGGGCAGCAATGGCGAGAGAACAGTGGTGTACACCTTGAGAAACTCGACGAGGACGGTCTGTGCACTGAGACGTTCAACGGATTCCAACGAATCAGCGTACAACCTGTCTTTAATGGCATCGAAGTAAATCGCAGAGGCTTCAACGTTCAAATGGTTCGAGAACACCTTGAATGCTCTGCTAAAGTTGTACTCGTCGTACAGTGACAACACCTCATCTTGCATGTTGTACAATTTGGACAGCGCATACTGATCAATCTTGGATAATTGTTCATATGGAACAACACTCTGGGCTGTCAATCCATTCTCCAAGTTTCCCAAGAGGAAGGAGAATGTCAATCTCAGCTTCTTGAGAGCATCGCCGGCATGCTTGAGGACAATTGGCCCGATTGCCATGTCGCTGGTGTAGTCGGCCTGTGCAACCCACAGCCTTAATCCATCAACACCAATTCCAGTGATCTTGTTATTGCCCTTACCACCACCTAGAATGACCTGATCTGGAGAAACAACGTTACCAATGGATTTGGACATCTTGTTGCCCTTTTCATCCAACGTAAACCCATGTGTGACGATGGTCTTGTAAGGGGAGGTTGGGTTAGCATCATCAGAGCTTCCAACTTTGGTCAAAATGGAAGATTGGAACCAGCCACGGTGCTGATCCGACCCTTCAAGGTATACATCAGCAAGCACATCCCTTTGCAACCCATTCTCCTTGCAGAACTTTGCAATCTCATTCCAACTGGTACCAGAGTCGAACCAAACATCCATCGTGTCCTTGCCCTTGTAAAACTGGAGACCCTGACCTGTGTGTGATTCCGGTAGCCATCTCTCAACGTCTGGCTCTTCTTCAAACCATGCATCGACACCCAGTTCATCAATCTTGTTGATGATATGGCTAACGGACTCGTCGTCCATGAGAACAACATTCTCATCGGTTTTGGAGTACAAGGCAGGAATGGGAACACCCCATGCTCTCTGACGAGAGATACACCATTCGTTTCTGTTTCTTACAAAGGCACTCAACCGATTACGTCCTTTCTCAGGGACAAACTTGACATTGGACAGCGCATCCAACACCTTCGACTTGATGGCACCAACGTTTGCAAACCACTGTGGAGTGGCTCTGATGATGACCGGCTTCTTGGAACGCCAATCATAAGGATACGAGTGGATATAGTTGTTGTCAACGTGGAACAGCATTTCAGCTTCCTTCATGAGTTCGAGGGATTGCTTGTTTCCCTCGCCTTGGACTCTCAATCCAGTAAGTGACTCATACCCGGAGGGCAATTCGTCTGTGTATCTTCCATATTGATCCACTGGAGAGTATGCCTCGATTCCATGTTCCAAACAGACAAAGTAATCGTCATTACCATGGCCTGGAGCGGTATGGACAAGACCGGTACCGGTAGAGTTAGTGACGTGATCACCGTGAATTACTGGGAACGTGGAATCCTTTGTGCGAGGGTTTGTATACTTGGAGCCAACAACGGCAGAGCCAGGGATCGTCACATCCAGCTGCTTATATTGGTCTGAAATGGAAAGTAAGTTCCCAGCAAGTTCTGCAGAGACAATCAATTGGTCAACATCAGAGGCAATGACGGTGTATTCAAACTGTTCATTCGCAGATATGGCTCTGTTGGAAGGGATTGTCCAAGGAGTAGAGGTCCAAATCAACAGTTTGACGTTGTCCAACGAGTTAGAATCCAAGATTTGTTGTAATTCTGTTGAAGGTTCCACCAGGGGGAACTTAACATACGCTGCTGTGGATCGATGTTGATCGTTGTATTCCAACTCAGACTCTGCCAACGCTGTGTTTGTCTCACAGCCCCAATACACAGGTTTCTTCTGTCTCTTGATCAGACCCTTGTGCATCATCTTTTGGAACGTTTTCAACTGCGAGATCTCGAACTCATGGTTCAAAGTCTTGTACACGTTGTCAAAATCGGTCAATATTGCCAACTCTTTAAATTTATTCATCTGAGATTCAATTGTCAGCGTTGCATGTTCCCTTGCAATGGCTCTGACTTGTTTGATATCCAACTGAGAAGGTCCAGACTTGTGCATCTTCTTATACTTCTCCAGGGCCTTCAATTCAATCGGCAAACCGTGACAGTCCCAACCCGGTTGATAGTACACTTTCTTCCCTTTCAACATGTTGAATCTCAAGATGATATCTTTCAACACTTTGTTCAAGGCATGACCAAGATGGAGATCACCGTTGGCATATGGAGGACCATCGTGAAGGATAAAGACGTCATTGTCGGTCTTTCTCGTATCGAATTGATGCTTGTACAACAACTGTGAAGACCTTGGAATGAGATCGTTCAACGCCTTCTCATGAGAGCTTCTCTTGGGGAAACTCGTCTTTGGAAGTTGTAGAGTCTTTGAATATTTATGAGCTATCTGCTCAGCTTTCTTCAAAGACATCCTTTGTCTTTCCCCTGTACCCTTTCTAGCCCTTGAAGGAACGCTAACTAGTTGTTGATGTTGATAGTTGTTTTGTCTCGGTGAAATTTTCCACCGAAAGTTTATAGGTCGGCACTTAAAGGGCACATCCAAGAATCGAACACGAAGCTATGGGCACAAAGGGATACTATCCACTATACTACCGCTGCCGAAAAGGGAAATCTGGGACCGGCAAAAACACTTAAAAATAGTGGTTATGAGCCCTGACTGGGACACTGAAAAAAAAAATTTGTGCGTCGCCGCCGTCGTCGTCGACGTCGACCACCGCAAAAAAAGTGAAAAAAAAGCTGAAACAAAGAGTTCATCAAGACAGAATTCTCTTCATCTTCCCATAAACGGAATCTATAAAAGCATGCCAATTGACCAAGAGAAGCTCGCCAAGTTGCAAAAGCAAGGTAACACCAAGATCGGTGGTATCAGAAGAAAGGCTAAAAAGTCTGGTGCTAAACCAACTGCTGATGATTCTAAATTGCAAGCCACTCTTCAAAAGTTGAACGTTCAAACTTTGGATGGTGTTCAAGAGGCCAACTTCTTCAGAGAGGATGGTAAGGTTTTGCACTTCAACAGAGTTGGTATCCAAGCATCTGCTGCCAACAACACTTACGGTTTCTACGGTATTCCACAAGAGAAGGAGATTCAAGAGTTGTTGCCAAACATCATTCCACAATTGGGTGCTGAAAACTTGGACTTCTTGACCAAGTTGGCTCAACAAATGAGACAAAACCCAGGTGCTGCTGCTGCTGCTGAAGCTGCCGGTGCCGATGATGAGGATATCCCAGATTTGGTTGAAGGTGAAAACTTTGAAGCTGAGGTTGAATAAATGCATTTGGAAAAGTTGAAAAACAGAACGCACAGACAAGTAGAACATGGAGATGTCTTCTTTAAGAGTTGAATCACTTGGAATGAGCAAAGAGTGGTTCCAGAAGAAGACATTTCTCTTTTTTTCTCTAATTGAACGGTATGACTGGGTAAAGTGCTTTCTCTGTGTGTCTTTGACCATGTAGAGCCCACTTGTTGTAGAAAGGGAATCTATGTACGGCATTTGGTATATCCGTAATGGCATTGTTCCAGTTGTTTCAATTGACAGGTGTAGCATCTATTGAAGAGCATTGGGTACTATACTGACGGTGAGGATGAAGCATCGAATCGGTCTAGACTGTTAATGTGGGTTGTAAAGATCCCGGTGATCACCCCTTGTCTGAATGTCCAATGCCTATATGCCACTGTACAACTTTGATAGCAAGTATCATAGAAAGTAACAGCGTAGTGAATTATAAATCGTTGTCATTTGGGTTAATCACATGATTAGGCACAGTCAATTGACTTCCAGGCTTAAATTCTCCTATTCAGAGCCAACCTTTGAGAATGAATCACTAGCTTGCGATATATAGGCCTCAAATAATGTTATCTCTCCTGTGAAGAGAGAGGTACGACTTCTCTACACTGCGAATCAAGGTCGACTCTCTCACTACAGATGTAACGGCTTGAGAGGGCCACCTGTAGGTAAATGATCGTCACTCAACTGATCCTCGCTGGCTTCGGATGTTATAATCTGAGGATTGGCTTCCGTTATTTCAGCCTTACCCCACCTTTCTGGTCCACCTTGTACAAGCTAGCACACGGCTGCTTCTCTAACTTTTACCCACCCTCTGCCAATTGGAAGTTATATTACGCCCAGTTCAGGCGGTCTGCCCCAAGTCATAAAACCATGGTCTTAGAATCATGGTCTTAGAATCATGGTCTTAGAACCATGACCATAGAACCACGACTTTAAAACCATGGCTATGAAATCACAACAATAAATAATAAAACCATGGTCATAGAACCACGACCATGCAAGCAATGTAACATTGCCCTCCAGGCCACACACAACCAGATTTCCAAGAATATTAAGCAAGATCTCTCGTAAAAATGCCATTTATGTGCACAGGACACATAAGGTGCATAAAAAGCTCCAAGACCACAAACTACAAGAGAAGCCAGCCCACAAAGAGCGTGTCCACATACAAATTCCATTGAATACCACACAAAAGTTTATCAGATGTGCACCTGTAATCGCATTTAAGGGTAATGAGCCATATGAGGAAATACCCCCATGTGGGTTTGGTGGTACACAGCAATTTCACCCCAAGTAAGGTTACGAAATGATGCATCCTTGGAAGCGTGTTTTAATACCGGGAACAGGCACAGAAGTTATAGAGGGAAAGGGGAAGCCACGCAATAGGGGGGAGAAGTATATAAAGTACACGGAATATATCAATTTATCCGTTTTACAACTGTTGAACAACTCGTAGTGATATTTTGTTTTTTGTCCGTCTATTCACTTCAAAGTGGTGCAAATCTGAACAATGCTTACCTCCATCATCGACCCAGAACAGCTGGAAGACACAATCTACAACGCATCCCATTACCACACATCTGTCGGGCTCAGAGATGCAGACTTTGTCTCGCAAAACAAGTACCGTATCCCTCAACACGGGTTGAAACCGGAGACTGCGTACCAATTGATCCATAACGACTTGGTGTTGGACGGTAACCCAACGTTGAACCTGGCATCGTTTGTCAATACGTACATCACCGATCAGTTGAAGAACTTGACGTTGGAGAACGTGGTTAAGAACTTGGCCGATGCAGATGAATATCCCACACTGATTGATTTGACGCAGAGAAACGTTAGTATCTTGGGTAAACTATGGCATGGTAAAGCTCAGGAGCCAATTGGTACCGCTACAACTGGATCTTCGGAGGCTATCATGCTTGGTGGATTGGCGATGAAGAAGGTTTGGCAACAGAAGCGTAAAGCTGCTGGTAAGGATTTCTATAAGCCAAACATCATCATGGGCGCAAATGCACAGGTTGCTCTTGAGAAGTTTGCACGGTATTTTGATGTTGAAGCTAGACTGGTGCCAGTGTCTAAGCAATCCAACTACATCTTGGATTTGAACAAGATCGAGGAGTTGGTTGATGAGAACACAATTGGTATCTTTGTCATCTTGGGCTCCACATACACAGGTGCTTTTGAAGATGTCAAGGCTGTTAACGATTTACTCGATGACATTCAGGAGCGTAAGGGATTTGACGTTCCAATCCACGTTGATGGTGCCTCAGGTGCATTCGTTGCACCGTTCTTATTCCCAGACTTGGAGTGGGATTTCAGGGTCAAGAGAGTTGTTAGTATCAACACCTCTGGTCACAAGTTTGGTTTAGCAACTGCTGGTCTAGGTTGGATCATCTGGAGAAACGGTGACTTACTTCCAGATGAGTTGGTGTTCAAGCTCAGATACCTCGGTGGTGTTGAAGAGAGTTACAACTTGAACTTTTCCAGACCAGGGTACCAGTCAATTCAGCAGTACTACAACTTCCTTCACTTGGGATTCGATGGCTACAAGAAAGTGCATTCTACTTCTCTGAGAAACGCTCGTATGCTTTCAAACTACTTGGAGAAGACCGAGTATTTTGAAGTTGTTTCCCACATTCACAGGAAAAATGGAGTCTATGGATTCTCCGCTGAAGCTGTCGATGAAAACATCAAGCATCAAGAAGATGATGATCTGACCTATTTCAACCCTGGTTTACCAGTTGTTGCGTTTAAATTTACGGATTTGTTCAAGGAGACTTACCCAAACATCCCTCAATCGATCATCTCAACTCTGTTGCGTAAGAACGGTTGGATCATTCCAAACTATCCTCTTCCACCAAATGAGGAAGCCACAGAGATCCTACGTGTTGTTTGTCGTACCGAGCTCACCGGTGATTTGATCCACAGACTCATTGCCGATATCATCAAGGTTACAGAGAGTCTCATCAAGAGCGCGGAGATGTACATCAAGTCTGTCGAGGCCGATGACGCTCAATCTAAGAAGGATTACATCTACAAGTTACTGAATGCCATTGCCTCTGGAGGTGAGGACTTTGACTTGATGGAGAAACATGATGACCACAAGAAGAACCATCATTCGACTTTCAAGGGTACTTGTTGATTTGTACCTTACGTATGGTTTCTGTTGCTCTGCTTAGAAACTTCGGCTGTATTGAGCATTCCTGGGTAGGGGAAGGAATGGAAATATCAACGGACTTATTAAAACATGTAGAGATGAAAGCGTGGAGATAGCTTTCATTATCAGACATAATCTCGTATCATAGGCAGTACGAAATTACTCCATAAGCGGTGTAATGGTACCAAGATCGTTAGCTTGTCATGTCATGGTTCGCATAAAGAGAAGGCCGTCTCGAAACTCCTACACAGGAAGAAGAGGTAAACGTAGGAAGAAGTCAACGGTGAGGCCCCGGTAAGCAGTTTAAGCAAGCGGCCCAAGCAGGTCCGCCCAACCTCCGGTGCAAAATTTGTTGTTGGGTGTTTTCATTGTTGCCTCACCGGCTAATTTCTGACCACACTTTTGAGCGTGGTCTTAAAGGGCGGACAGAACACAGACAAAGATTAAAAGCAAACAGGGACGAGGAGACAGTGAAAACGCGCTAAAATTTCCCTTCTGTGGTTTAATTTCAAAGTTGGACGGGATCGTGCGCCCGAGTCCACGCGCTTAGTCTTCTGGCCCATGCTCTGGCTTTTGAATTCCTTTGTTCGCGCGTATCGTGAAGCCCCTCTCTGTGAGCTTGTGAGCACCTGCCCAGCTACTGTGCCTCATCGCCCGCTCTGGGCCCTTTGCGACTGACTCCGCCCACTGTGTGAATTCATAAGTTTGCTTTATTTTTCCGGTTCCAACCTGTCTGGAACAAAGAAGGACAGCCAGACAGCAGAGGCTAGGCCAGGCCAGGACAGGCAAAAAAACAGAAATACCGACGATACAAAGAGATTCTCCCTGCTACCCCTAAAAAAAGAAGGCGCTATGAAATTTTAGTCATTCTCCCACTTTCTTCAATTTTCTATTTGGCTAAACTCTGTAATCCCTTTTTTTAACCAATAGAACTGTGCCCAAGGTCACTGGAAGAAAGTACCGAGACAGACAAAGAGCAATCGAACACGGTTAAATTTATTTTTACTGTTACGTTTTATATGTGTCGTTATCTATCTCCTTTGAACTGAAAAGAGCAAAAAAAAGAAAACAAGGAAAAAAGAAAAGAGACAAAGGGACAAGACAAAGAGTTGCTAACTTGATACTGAAATAAAAAGAGAAACACCCCGCCCCTATCTTCAAGAGTTGAAATATCATGTTTACGGTAAGTGTTTTTTGAGACATTCCTGAATCATCCCTCAATCCCCCCTAAGTTCAAGGTGGAAGTTTTTTGTTTTGAAAAAATAGGCAAGACTAACATGCCGATGCAGAACATTAAGAACTTTATCCGTCAAGGTAAGCAGGCCCATGGTCATAATCATGGTCATAATCATGGTCATAACTATGATCATGGTCATAACTATGATCATGGTCATAACTATGATCATGGTCATAACTATGATCATGACAATCATCAGGTTGAACATTCTGCCCTTGCGTGTGATCTTGAAGCTCAATTGGATACACCTGTGCATAACGTTGAAACCACCGAGCCTGTTCAAGATCACCACAAGAATAGTAAGCATAACCATCATACTGCTTATGACTATAAGGAGCTTGCTACTGAACTTGTTAGAGAAGAACGTAAATTGCATAACCAGGAACATCCGGGCTTGGACAACTACAAGATAATTGACAAGCTAGGAGAAGGTGCCTTCTCCACGGTACATAGGGCTCTGCAGTTGAGTACGCAGGTGATGGTTGCGGTTAAGATCATCAAGAAGTTTCAAATGGATTCAAATCAGAGGGCATCCGTACTGAAAGAGGCCACAATCTTGAGACAGTTGAATAATGATCACATTGTGAAATTTGTCGAGTTCAAGGAAGTTGACGAGTTTTACTACATCATCCAAGAACTGGTTGAAGGTGGTGAGATCTTCAACGAAATTGTCCACTTTACTTACCTTTCCGAAAACTTGTCTCGCCATATAATGAGACAAGTTGCAGAAGCAGTGAGATACTTGCATGAAGAGGTTGGTATTGTACACAGAGATATAAAACCTGAGAATCTTCTCTTCCAGCCGATTCCAATGGTTCCTTCAAAGCACAGGCATTTGAGAAAGAGTGACGACGCCTCGAAAGTTGATGAAGGCGAATTCATCAATGGTGTTGGGGGTGGTGGTATAGGTATTGTTAAATTGGCCGATTTTGGTCTATCGAAGCAGATTTGGTATGACAATACAAAGACACCATGTGGAACAGTTGGATACACTGCCCCGGAGATAGTTCGTGATCAACAGTATTCCAAATCTGTTGATATGTGGGCATTGGGCTGTGTCCTTTATACAATGCTCTGTGGATTCCCACCTTTCTATGATGAAAAGATTGACGTATTAACTGCAAAAGTTGCCCATGGTGAATACCATTTCCTTAGACCCTGGTGGGATGAGATCAGTGATGGTGCAAAGCATTGTGTTAAACGCCTTTTAACTGTCAACCCAAAGAATAGATATGATATAAAACAACTCCTCAATGATCCTTGGCTCAATGAATCGGAATGGAAAAAACCTCAAAGGCAACCATATGCAAACTTCAAGCGTACCGAGTCTGTATATTCACCTGCTGCAAGAGCCCTCAAAGATGCATTTGATATCTCTAACGCTGTCCACAGAATTGAAGAGGAATCCTTAATCAATCTCAAGCCACAGCCTGGTGAGATATTAGAAGAAGAGGAAGAAAATATTGCATTGGCAAATGCTCAACCGACTATTGGTGACGTGGAGACTGACAGTGGAAGGTATATCAAAGAGGTGAAGTTGGATACTCAACCTAGAAACCCTCAGCAATGTCACCTTGAATCTAAAGGTGTCTTTGAACTCAGCTTAAACACCTCTACTATCCTGAACAGAAGAAGAAATAAAGCTGTGCTTAGTTGATACAATGATTAATTCCGTTTTTTACGATATTTCCTTATGTTATGAAGTTATATAGCAGCGTTTTATAATCTAATAAGAGCGAATTAGGTGAGTTTTTTACTATATATTTAACATAATGAATGAGAGGCCATAAAGCTTAGAATCATGTACGGTGATCCTAAAAGTTGTAATCGTTGACGATTGTTAAGTTGTAAGCATAGGAAAAGGTTAGTGAGATTGATTCCAAGATGTGGTTATTTGATCTTCACAAACTATGATATGCACGCATATGCAATCTCATGCATAACCCGAAAATAAATCAAATGAGAAAAAAAGAGGTCGTACCCGGATTCGAACCGGGGTTGTTCGGATCAGAACCGAAAGTGATGACCACTACACTATACAACCTACTGGTTGAAAAATTATTTCTCTTCTCATAATCGATTGGTTGGAGGAAAAAAGTTAAGTTAAGTAATTGTTAACTTTCTTCAAATGATATTTCAACCCAATATTAAATTTCTATGTATATAGAGTATTATTTTGAAGCCAATTGTATTTATTGTAAGTTTAAATTTCCCTTAATTTATTCATAATAATATGTCCTCATGTTACTTAAAATTTTTATTGCCTGGTGTACCTGATCAAACATTGAAGATAAATATTAAGCTCATCTGTGAGGCTTTGATCTTATATCAGAAATCGTTTGGTATTAGGACATTTACAATATACGGTAATTATGGAACTGTTGAACAGCAAAAATATATGAGTTCTGATAGAATAAAAGGCTGTAAATTATCACCAAGCGTGTTGTTACTCACAAGATCATGGTGCCTCCAGCTATTACAAACTTCCAAGTACATTTATATTGTCCATAATATTCAATTACGTATCAGACCAACCTTCCCACCTTATGGCTGAAAAATGAATTCCACAAATCAGAAGCTTCAACAAACTCACCATTCGTTCTTACAAGTGAACTTACATTCTTTGCCATCTCTTCTTCTTCAAACTGTTCCTTGAACTCCAATCTTTTTCTGGTGGAAAGCAGTACAATACTTTCTTCCACGGTACCAGAAATAGTAAACATCCACACAGTTGTTGGTTTGGTTTGTCCAATTCTGTGAACTCTGCTGATAGCTTGTAATTCCAGTGCGGTCTGTACAAGTGGCTCACATAAGAAAACATGTGTGGCATTTACAAGGTTCAATCCAGATGCGTCAGCATTAGAATTGAGCAAGAAACATGTAATATTGGGATTCTTCTTGAATAAGGCCACATCTTTTCTGAATGGTGTCTTCCCACCAGACCCGTGTCTATCAAGAGCGTTAAATGAGCTCAAGAATTCAACACCATTGAATCTCAAAGAGTTACCAATGATGGATAGCAGCTGGGTCCATTGTGAATAAATGACAATCTGAACTTTTGGATCACGCCTCTTCAACCACAAAACCTGTCTCACAATGATGTTAACTTTGGATCCATGATTGTACTTAAGTTTGATTTCATCCAGTTTCTGTAAACTATCATGGTCCAATTGGTGATATATTTGAAACATTTCACCAGACTGCTGAGGAGTGGCAAGTGTAACATTAACTTCAGGTTTGTTGAAGGTAAAAGTATAAACGTCACTCTGTTTGATCTTGATTTTGCACACAGGACAAAGTGACTTCTTACGTAGCCATTCACTCAGACAATCTTTACAATATTGATGGCCACATGCGGTCAAGGAACCAATATTGATAGCACTTCTGCAGATAACACACATCTTAGAACTGTCATCCACAACTGCATCCTGTTTCAAAGAGTCCAGATAACGAATCCTGGATTCCACTGTTTTGGACTCATTTGCTGCCGATTTGATAACGTTATAAAGTTCTGCAATTCTTACATCAGGATCACAATGATAATGTCTCTTTTGATCAAAGGGACGCACACTGTCAGAAAGTTCTTGAAGTCTTCTGAAATAGTTGATCCTAATGTTATAAAGATCATTCAACACTCTGAAATGTTTCAATATTATGTCACAGAAATCCTTTTGCTCTTCAAATGCATTTTTCAATTTAATTACCACATCTGTAAAGGGACGAATCTCATCAGTTGGATTGTCCTTTGATACCAGTGATCTTGATCTCACAAGTAAACCTCGAAGTGATTCTTTAGCAAATACTTTAGGGTATTCCTTATCAATTTCTTCGGCAAAAGAATCACCTGATGAATTATAAATATTGAGTTGCTCATATATTTCACCAGAAGTTTTGCCAGTTACTAATTGCTCTCTATTCTTGATAATTTTCTGAATGTATGTGAGAAGTATCGAAGCATATTCCTGGTCATTCAAAGAAGCTGCGTATTCTTCACCACTTGGATCAGAAATAGAATCGAGAAGCGGCGTTTTCAAGATATCAGTTACTTGAAATAACCACCTGTTTAGCACAGCGTTCTGCTCATTCAAGCTTAAAATGACATTTTTCAACTCTAAAGTGAAAACCTGTACCTCAATATCCTTAAACACACGATGTGAAATTGTAAACATTGGTGCCTGCACATCCTGAGGTAAGTTTTCAATACCTTGCCTTACTTGCTCCATAGGTTCTGCTAATATTCTCTTTCTTAGATTTTGAGCCATGGAGTAGAACTGCCTCTCGAGTTCTTGGTGTTTTGATTCATCTTCTGTCAATACTCTCCAAACGGTAATATTCGCTGAGTTGATGTGATCAAATGTTATGAGATGAGGATCGATGCCCTCCTCTTCAGCCAATGTCTCAACTATATTTGGCACAAGTGTTGTCAATGGAGGAGTATATATTTGATAATGTGCTGAAGCAATGAAAAAATAAGCCCTATGCAAAAGTTCAAGCATCCCTCTTGAAGTTTGAAGACTCAAATCGTTTCTAGAACTTTCAAGCTTTTGCAGTTTGGTCTCAATCTCCTTACATGATTTAGTCCACATAGCTAAAGCCTTTTTTGGTTTCCTCTGAAACTCATAAATCTGACCAATCTCGAGTTTCATAGTAATCGAGTTTCGATCTAGTTCTCTAAGCTTCTCGTGTGCTTCTTCAATCATTTTTTCCAGAACTTTGTCCATTGTTTGGAAATTTCTTGTCCCAATTGACCCAGATTCACGACCAAAACTTGGATGACAGCAAAGACGTCTCAATGTTATCAACCAAGATCTCATCGTTTCATAATAAGCAGGTGTTGGTTCCCACCCTTCAATTGCTGGATTGCCCATTTCATCTAAGCCAACATCCGCTAACAGTTGTTTATACATTGAGTCGTAGTTGTCCTGTTCAATTGGGCCGAATGGCACACTAAGGAGTATACGTGTTTGTGGGGGGATTTTGATGTCATCTTTTACCATACCTTTCGTGTGTCTCAGAGACATCATGGAAAATAGACGCTTGAAATCATCAGGGTTCTGTTTGAGCAATTTCCACCTGTTGTGAGATCCTAGTGGGTGTAATCTCATAAATGTTAGCAGTGAGTTTAGATCATCCACGGTATTTTTTATAGGAGTACCAGAAGCACCCCATGAGTGGTATCTTGGGATCAAAGTAGCAGTGGTACACACATTTGATAGCGACTTCTTAACCATCTGTGCTTCATCTAGTACCATTCTCCAAAATTCCAATAGTACTAATGGTGAAGTGTAATCAGGGCGATTATCCAAAGTATCGTTCAGAAGATTCATATCTTCGTAGATCTCTTCCAATGCATCCAATGCAGCTTGGTCATATATTCCTGGATCATTGATGTCTTTCTGCAAATCACGTTTCTTTGTCACTGCTCTTCGAACCCTTTTAGATCTTGATGGATTGTATAGGGCACTGTGTACTTCTCGAGACATCACAGAGTACGTTGTTAAAACGACATCATGCTGTGCCATTTCGGTTGCAACTTCTGAGGGGGACTTCTTTCTATGATTCACTGAGCCTTGGTAAATCATCACTGAGATACTGGGTGCGTGAATTGCAATTTCATCAGACCATTGGGACAAGATAGACTCTGGACAAACAATTAAAGTTGTCTTTGCCTTCCGAATGTCTCTATCTTTAGCATCATCATGGATAGTCTCTAGGAGTTGGCTATAAGGCCTTTGATTCAGCAGTATCAATGCAATAATTTCCACGGTTTTCCCCAATCCCATTTCCTCTGCAAGTAGACCCCTACCTTTTGGAGTTTGTTCCTCTGATAAGTATCTTAGCGCAGATTCCTTTGAGCATATATTTGAAGAGTACTTGTTGTACCAAACCTTTTCAGTTTGTAAAGGTATTTGAACAAGAGAGAATCCAAAAGAGAGTTTATCCAATTTTTCCAAGATGAACTTATCGTCTTGAAAAGTGTATTTCTCAGTCCAAAATGGCACATCACTGACGGATTTTGTAGAGTTATTGAATATAACATTCTCTCTTGAAAGCATCCATTCAACAGTTGTCCCTTGAAACCGTAAGAGATCGGTATCCAATTCTGGTACCAGTGGAGGTTTGAGACATTGTGGATAATTCTGAGTTTTCTCAGTTATACAATCGTAAAACATCTTTGAATTAACCTCCTCCTTTGAGCCTTTGGGACCTATTATCGAATGATCCATTATTCGAGATATGCAACCTGCAACGTCGATGGGGTAATCCATGTAGAGTGTTTGTAGCACCTGTATTGAATACTTAAGGGTAACGGAGAACTGGCCACTATTAAACTTCACTGATAGCATTGGCCTATGAGGATATTTGAAGAACTTGTCAAAGTATGCATTGTTGTTGGACAAAACACGACAGTGGCTTGCAATAACATCTAGTGCTCTTTGGTCTTCAAGCTCCAAATTAAGCAAAAGTTGTTGTTTTAGCTGGCCTCTAGTTCTTGAGTATACTGCTAACATTCCATTTCGTACTTTGGGTATCACTTCCACTGACACTTCGTTGGCAAACCTTTCAAAATCATCAGATCCGACGGGTAAATCTTCACATGTCCCACTTAGCACTGTATTAGCTATTGTAACCAGACCAAAGTCTTGCTGGAATGAATGACGACTCTCTATTTGATCAAACTCTCTCTTCTTCTTAAACGTTCGTGGCGGTCCAAGTCCGTGGTACTTGGAGATCACAGAAGGTTTCATACATTTTACCGATGCTGTTAGAAAGAGCGTTCCATCCACATAAGACTCTTCTAACATTGTGTTTCTGCTCTACCGCTCAAACCTACGTTGTTGTAGTTGACTTTGTTTTCGTTTTTGTTATTGTGTTTTGTTATTGTGTTTTGTTATTGTGTTTGTGTTTGTGTTTTCAAAGCTCTTGCTCAAGTCTACTTTCTCTTCCTTCTTTTCTACAACCACTGGTGGCCTAAACGAGAGCTTTTAATCACTTGACAAATATACAACAAAACCATCCCTCTACAGCGTTATATAACCAACCTTCATATCACAAAGTAGAAACTCAATAGAAACTTAGTATACTGTATGCATCAGTGTTATCTGCCCCCCACAGCTAACTCCTACACCATCACCAAATACCAACTTGGACTAAGTCCTTTGTGCCGCCACGACCTTGGGTCCGAGATTGTGTACGCACAATCAATATTTTTAACCGCTGAGGTATTAAAACAGGCATAGCAAGCTTATGCGTATAACCGCTGTAGACAAGCAACTACGAGAATTCCTTACAATTTTACAGTGTCAATTTGACAGTGGGGTTCCGTTGCTATTTGTGCTGGAAATCACAGGTAAGATTTTAGCCCAGAATTTTTCTCTGTATTGGTTTTAGATGTTTTCTTTGTTTCAGGCAGCGCACACAGAAATACAACAACATTTACCAGCATCCACACAAGAAATCATTATAAGGAACACGGGGAAGAACGAGAGAGAGAGAGAGAGAGATTGTTGGGTTTATAAGACAGATATTATTTAGCAGCTGAAAGCGCGCGGTTGAAATTTCATCAGTTACCAGAAGGAGGTGGGAAATAAAAACACATATACAATAAGAAGGATGACATTGGACCCTCTTGACCCAAACAGTGAAGATATGGCAAGTGATAGATCCATTCGAGCTTCTCGGAAGAAGTCGCTTGAATCAGCCATTCAGAGGTCTAATGCTAGTGGTGAACTGTTCAAACCTCATGAGATTGGTAACCAGTTTAACTGGGATGCAGATGTTTGGCATAAGAATGAGGATGATCAGCAAAGAGAAGGAGGTGAACAATTACCACCAGTTGACAAAGTTTCCTCAAGTTATTTTGCACAGCATGATGAAGAGGTACATTCTCAAAGGCCAGCCAGTCCACATACACAGTTCTCAACCACCTTCCAGTTACAAGGACCTCCACGGCCACAAGAGGTTATGCCTCATCTCCATGATGGTGAACAGGAACTTCCAACTTGGCGGCGGAAGTTTTCGCTCATTCCAGGTGGTTTCTCTGCAGGTCCAGATTCTTCTACAAGATGGAAGGAATGGAAACAAGCGTTGAAGTTTGGTAAACCGAGAAAGCCGTCTGCTATTGCCAAATCACCAGCTCCAAAACGTACCCAGCTGGATGAGTCCGAGGAGGCTGCAAGAATTCGAGCCTCGAATATGATTACTTGTCTCATTGCAGGTTCCCCTGCAGCATTGATCATGGCTTCGAACTTTTTGAAAGATGAACATGGAACTAGAAGAGCTCCATTACTGCTGAATCAACTTGCAATCGAAGTTGAAGATGTATCCAAGCCTGGAAGTAAACATACGAAATATCGCATTAATTTAGAGTATGGCATTGGATCTAATAGACTCAAGTGGCATGTCGTAAAGGACTTGAGAGATCTTGTTAGCTTACACTCAAGGCTTAAAGTTGCAGTATTCCAGTCAAAGAGTTTAAAGGGGTTCAAACACACCGAGCTTCCAAAATTTCCAAAAATCATTTCCAAGGATATGGACTCTGAACGGTTCGAACATCCTACGTTTAATGAAACTTATCTATCAACTCCCAAGCCAATCTTCAATGGGTTTGATGTTCCAAAACAGAGTCAAAGTGGAAGACATGGAAGTCTGTCATCTGGCTCGTCAGATCATTCGGGTGGACTCGTGGACCGTATTCATAGAATAGCTTCTAGAATGTCTATCAGTGATGAGAAGGGAATCGATATTAATAGAGAGCAGTTCAGAAAAAAAATTGAGAATTATTTGAACCAGTTGATTTTGGCATTCGCATTGAAAGCTGAAGCCAATAGATTGTTTCAGTTTTTTGAATTATCTCCAATTGGTGTTCTTTTAAGCTATGAACACGGATTTCAAGGAAAACAAGGTTACATGATTGTGGGGTCGTCTTCAAAAGCCCAAGGTTGGAGAGTCGGGCATTGGAAGTTCAGTGATATTAAACAGATGGTTCAGAGACACACGTATAAATGGTTTCTCGTGAGGGACTCTTACATCATGTACGTGTCTGATATATATTCTACAACTCCATTAGATGTGTTCCTTGTTGATAGCAGCTTCAAAATCACATACCATGGAGAGGATAACTCTGTCTCACCTCTTCAGTTCGATAACGATAATGAATCATTCTACGACGATACTGCATCTATCGATGAGAGTAAACCACCCAGGTCAGGGAAAACTCTACCGCATGTTGTGATTAAACTTGAAAACGGTGAACGTGAACTTAGAATGATTGCGAAATCAAAGAATCAAGCGATAATGTGGGCGCAATCTATTCAAAACATGCAAAAAAACACTATCTGGTCATCCAGTAACAGATTCAATAGTTTTGCACCAGTAAGGGAGAACTGCTTTGCACAATGGCTCGTTGATGGAAGAGATCACTTTTGGGCTCTCAGTTCAGCATTAGAGATGGCAACTGATGTGATATATATCCACGATTGGTGGTTATCTCCTGAATTATACATGAGACGCCCAGCAAATGGTAACCAAGAGTGGCGCCTTGATAGAATCTTGAAAAGAAAAGCTGAAGAGGGAGTTAAAATTTTTGTTATTGTCTACAGAAATGTTGGAACGACTGTTGTCACGGATTCTCTTTGGACTAAGCACTCTTTGATAGACTTACATCCAAACGTCCATGTTCTCCGTTCTCCAAATCAGTGGTTACAGAATACTTTTTTCTGGGCCCATCATGAAAAGTTGTGTATTGTTGATCATACTGTTGCATTCGTTGGTGGTATTGATTTGTGCTTTGGAAGATACGATACACCTGATCATGTCTTAGTCGATGACTCTCCATATGACTTTGGAAGCGAGAGAGATGCATCGGAGAAAGGAATTCGGTTCCAAACTTTCCCAGGAAAAGACTACTCGAATCCTAGAGTGAAAGATTTCTACGATTTGGACAAACCGTATGAATCCATGTATGACCGTCAAGTTGTTCCACGTATGCCATGGCATGATGTGCATATGATGGTAGCTGGCGAACCAGCAAGAGATCTGGCAAGGCACTTTGTACAGAGATGGAACTACTTATTGAGACAGAAGAGACCATCCAGACCAACTCCACTTTTGATACCTCCAACCAGCTTCACTCCAGCAGAATTGGAAAAATACGATTTATCAGGAACTTGTGAGGTGCAATTATTGAGATCATCTGGTAATTGGTCCCTTGGATTACAGAAGCATGAACAATCCATTCAGAATGCATATTTGAAAATCATAGAGACCTCGGAACACTACGTGTACCTTGAGAATCAATTCTTCATAACGGCATCTGCATTTGATGGTACAGTTATTGAGAACAGAATCGGTGATGCTCTTGTGGACAGAATCATTCGTGCGCACAATGAGAAGAAGAAATGGAAAGCAATAATCGTCATCCCTTTGATGCCTGGATTTGAAAGCCAAGTTGATGAAGCCGAAGGATCGTCAGTACGGGTCATTATGCAATGCCAATATCAATCAATATCAAGAGGAACAACATCAATATTTGCCAAGTTGAAGAAGATGAAGATTAATCCTTATGACTATATACAGTTCTATTCCTTAAGGAAATGGGGAAGAATCGGCCCTGATAGAACAATCGTCAGTGAACAATTGTATATACATGCAAAAATCATCATCTCTGATGATAGAACTGCTCTTATTGGATCTGCTAATATTAATGAAAGATCTCAAAAAGGTAACAGAGATTCTGAAGTTGCAGTTATTGTTAGAGATACCGAGTTGGTGAACACAACTATGGATGGGAAGCCATACAAAGCAGGAAAGTTTGCTCACACATTAAGAATGAGGTTGATGAGAGAGCATTTGGGCATTGATGTTGATATTTTGGATATTGTTGAGAGACGTTTCAATAAAATCGAAGAGTTGGCAAGAGAGACCAAGATTGGTCAACAGTCGAAGACTCACAATTTCAGCAATAAAGATCATGAGCTACAGTCTTCTATGGTTGAGTTAGCATCTAGGGATGTTTTGAATATGCCGTCGGGAACTGACAAATGGAAAAAGTTCTGGGCTAATTCTCCAACTCAGATACAAACTTTTGATAAAAGATTTGACGAAATCAAACATGAAGATGACAAGAAAAATATTCCAGAGTTCTTACTCTCCAAATCACATGACCCTGTATCTTTGTCCTACCATTCATTCAACAATCGTGCTAGGGAGCAAAATGTGGGAATACGTGATAAAAAGCCATTCTCCTCAGACTCTAGAGTGACAAACAATGAAGAGCATAAACTTGATGTCGAAGGTGAGGGTCCAGACAAGATGAAGAGTAAGGCGTTCAAAAATTACAAATTAAATGCTGCTAAGACATTGAAGAAATGGGCAACGGAGTCATTGGTCAACGAGGCAACAGATGTATTCCTTCCTCACATTGAACAGGTTTTGGAGTTCTTAAACGACGATGAATTAATTTCTGATCCTTCTAAGTTAACCAGTGATCAAGAATTAGCCTTGGCTGAAAGAAATCAAGAGAGATGGAACATGTTGAAAAGAATTGCATATCTGCAAAGAGTTGCAGCTAAACAAAAACTTCAAGTTGATGATGAAAATATGAGACGTTTAAAGTC
Source organism: Williopsis samutprakarnensis (assembly GCA_030569715.1). Taxonomy (NCBI): domain Eukaryota; kingdom Fungi; phylum Ascomycota; class Saccharomycetes; order Phaffomycetales; family Wickerhamomycetaceae; genus Williopsis; species Williopsis samutprakarnensis. The sequence continues at coordinate 51,181 of JAJMLQ010000173.1, forward strand.
AAACCTACCACCCTTAAACCACTCTGGAGTGCCACAGGAGGGACTAACAAAATCAGGAGCCCTTGTCCAAGACGCTGTGTCTGCAGCTGATTTAATTAGTGGCAGTAACAATCAGTCTGCTGAAGATTCTGATTTGAATGAAATTCAGGATCTTCCAGGTGATAATATCCCAGTGATCAACTTGAGTTCTGCTAATGCACAACGCCTTGTTCAATCCGTCAACGATATCATTGGAGAATCAAACTTTCAAAAATTCATTGACCCATACTGCTTCGGTGATCCTTTAGAAGATGCCTTTTACGAAGACGTTTGGTTCAACAATGCCCACAGAAACACCATTTTATTCAGAGAGGTATTTCACTGTCAACCTGATGATACAGTTGCTACCTGGAAGGATTACCAAACTTTTACAAAGCTAAACACTGCGTTTGGATTGGCTCAAAAGCAAGAAGCTGATAGACGTCTCACTGCAAGGAACTCAGAAAACAACTCTGAAACGTCAACAATTGATGATGAGATATCGAGTCAAAGACGTGGCTCTGTCCGTCTCGAAGATATCGACGAAATGAACTCCGTCGAAGGTATATTGGGCAACGCTCCACCACCTCACGTTGACGCTGGTGGCGATTCCTCTGGTAGTTCAGATATTCCAAAGAGAGGCAAAAGTGGTGAGTACGCATTTCGTAAGAGATCACCACTTGGTGCTGATCGTGTGTTTGATCGTGAGACCGCTGATAGAATACTCAGTGAAGTTCAAGGTCACTTGGTTCTTTTCCCAACTGATTGGCTATGGAAAGAAATTGAAGGTGGTAACTGGTTCTACAATATGGATAGACTACCACCGATTGAAATTTATGACTAATTTATAATATTCATGGGCTTTGTTCATGCTAATACTGAAGAATTTCAACCGTGCGTAGGCTAATAAATTAGCTAAGCGGGCATGGCCTTCTCATGCACATTGTAGGTTAGGTTATGGTGTGTTTAACAACGGTCATCTTCGTATGAGTGTGAATCCGTGCAATGAGTTTGAGACTGTTGTGAGGCACTAAGTATCACTCTGGCTGTGGGTATTGGGCAAGCTCAGATTATTACTAGAAGCCTAGAGAAATTATAAATCATTATTATCATCATATTTAAAGCCAAGCAAACCTATAATATAAAAAAAATAATGGATCCTATGAGATTCGAACTCATGCATCTTACGATACTCGATCTTGAGTCGAGCGCCTTAAACCGCTCGGCCAAAGATCCATTTGTTATTTTTGTGGTTTATACACATTAGCTGATCATCTTTTGGTTACATAATGAATCCGCACGATTGAAAAAAATTCTTCCAGGCATCTCATCTCATATTTTTTTTTTCCACCTACAAGAAGCAAAAAAAAAAATTGGTACATCACCAGAAAGAACCCAACGAACTAATCCATAGCTGACTGTTCTCGAGATCTAAGAGCCACCATGTCTTCCTTATCATCTCAATTGAACAACATCGCCTCTGGAGCTACTACAGTTGCTTTTGACCGTAAGAGGAGACAAAAACTTCATTCGGTATCCCTCATCTATACGCCAAAGGTTGCGGTTACCCAGGATTATGAGATCATTTATTCCAATGCTTTTGAAGCATTTGAGGAGCTCATCGGTGTTGACAGAAGATTTTCCTACTTCAAGAACTCTCTGTTCTCGGAAGCTTCGGTAAATATTGATAGAAATGTACAGACCGCTGAACAAAACAAGGACTTGGATAACGCTGTTAATGCCTACTTGTCTCTCATCTCACCAAGATGGAACTTGGTTCCTGCGCTTCAAGCCACGGAATGGCTAGTTCGCCGTTTCCAGATCCATATCCACAACTCAGAAGCTTTGTTATTGAGTACCATTAATTACTACCAATCCTCTGTCTTCAAGAGAGTCTTAGAGATCACCAAGCTTCCACCGTTATTTACCGGTCTTGGTGGGTTTAAAAACAACGAAAGATCCCCAACAAATGACTCCATGGTGAAGCTATTCAGTGACGTCGACCTGTTCAACTTGTACGTCAAGTACCTGGAGGACTCAACCTCGAAGAACATCACTTATTCGGGCCAGTTGTTGTTCTTCACCTGCGTTGCAGTTAATGTACTCGCTTCTCTCTCCAAAGATGAGAAGAAGATTGGAATCTTGACCCCTCTGATCCTGGAAGTGAGTGCCAAACTCCTTGCAAGCTCCAACAGTGATGCCCATATTGCAGCACATACCGTTCTTGTTGTTCTTGCAACCGCAGTCCCACTCTCTCAACAAATCATCTACGCTGCAACAGAGACTATTCTATCTAAGATTCAGAAGAAGGCAGAGTATTCCGGATTAATTGCCATTGCAAAGCTCTTCCAGTCATTGAACGGGTCCAAGTTTGAAAACTTGCCCGTCAGAATCTACAGATTGTTGATCAAATTAATCACTACAGATCTCGATCGGTTTGACCGTATACTTGCCTCATCCAATGGTCAATCTCACAAGTTGGCTACTGTTCTTGTCAAGACGATCTTGGCCTACGATTTTGAAGAGCGTTCAGGTCTCGTTTTGGATATCCTGAATAAGATCACATTGCCATCGTATGAGATGAGTTACATCATCAGAGATTCTCTCAGTGTCATCGACAAGCTGGAGAAGGACAAGTCCGTCATCATCACTCTGTTCGAGTTCTATATCAAAACCAACAGAGAACTGTTGCTCCAAGTGCTCGAAGAATTCAGCATTACTGCTGATATTCTCGAGATCAAGCTTCAAACCTCTCTGCAGTTGCAAACTTCCCAGGATGTTGAAGACGTTGCCGATGTTGAAGATGTTACAGTGACAACAACTACAGAACCGGTTGAGGATATCGTTAAATCCTTTGGTGAAAGATCAACCACCACCAAATCTTTCCTTGCTCCTGGAGTCGATGAGGAATTCAATGTCCTAAGTGCCAATCTCTTGAAGGCTGTTCAGCATAAGCTCGTAAAAGAGTTCACCGAGAAGGTCTTCCCTGACCTAAGTGCTTCCTTGACATTCCTTGTTCGTGCTGCCGTGTCACCTTCAGTTCCAACATTTGCACGTATCTCTGTATTCAAGACTTTGATTTCGACGATCAAGGACTTCGATAAGTCGTTGAACCTCTTCACTTTGGTTCCAGTGTTGCTCACAGGACTTGCTGATCAACGTCGTTCTGTCAGATCCTTGTCGTTGGAAGCGTTGAAGGCGATTGCCTCTAGAAAATCCACGAGTAAGTTCTTCTTGGAGGATAACATATATGGCTCTCAGTCTAACCAGCTTCAACTCATCTCTCCAAAGGATGCCGATGGCTTTCTCTCGCTCATCCTGGAAGAAGCCTTTGCTGAAAACATAGAGGTGTCTAAACTTCTCGTGAAGTTGAAGAAGAACGGTCAACTGTATTTGGCATTTCTCGGTAACCAGGCAAGCCTGATCACCTTGCCAGTAACCAAAATGGTTCTCATCAAGATCATCAGAGGCACTGTGCCATCGGTTAAAGGTGCTGTTTTATCCAAGGTTTTCCAAAAGTTGCTAGAGACGTATGTTGCTGAGAGAAGCTCATGGGAGAAGATCTTTGAAATCAATAAGGCCAATATCGAAGACTTTGACGCTGAGGTTGTCAATTTGGTGTCTGTTAAAGAAAAGAATGCCTTTGCAGTTCAATTCTTAATCAACTGCTTGAACTCATCGTCTGAGGCCCTCGCAGAGCTCGCTGTGTCTAAGCTGATCGCCATCTTTGGTTCCTTGAAGCACGACTTGCAATTTCAATTGGCCAGAGCCATCGTCGGTGCCTTCTCTTCAGAGGGTGATATTTCCTATGATGCCACTTTGGCTTTACAATCCATCCCATTGACATCTGAACTTGTTGTCGATCTTTTAAAAGATTCCCAAATCAATCAGCCAAACAACGAACCAGGTGTTGCTAAGAGAAGAAGAAGATCGTCTGCGTCTGCTAGAGCCGCCTTATCCACTGGTGACCTTGCCAAGGTTGCTGAGAATCACCTACAGAAGGTTACTGTTATTCTTGAAACGTTGTACACCAGAATCGACACATTGACACCATCTGCTGCGCTGTTGGCCTCGCTATTCAACTTGCTTGCTGATTTAGAGACCCTTGGTGGTGACGCTGGCCTCCCAGTTCTGTATACTGAGGAGGTATTAGCCACTACAATGGTCAAGATAATTAGATTCTTCAAACAGAACAATGTGAAGCTTGTCTCCAATTCTATCAGAACAGATATCATCGTTGCAACCATCAGAGCATCGCCATCTCCACAAGTTCAGAATAAACTGCTCCTCGTAGTTTCAGAGCTGGCATCGCTTGCTCCTGAGACTGTTCTGCACTCTGTTATGCCAATTTTCACATTCATGGGTGCCCATACAATCAGACAGGATGATGAATTCTCTGTTCACATCGTTGAGCAGACCGTGATTCATGTGATTCCAGCGTTGGTTAATTCCAACAAGGACAACAAAGCAGAGGAGGTTGAGTTCTTGCTGACGAGTTTTGCATCTGCCTTCACCCACATACCAAGGCATAGAAGAGTGAGGCTCTTCACCACGTTGGCTTCCACCTTAGGTCCTGAGTTATCTATTCATGTTATCTTGTACTTGATTGGAGTCCAGTACTCTGCTGCGGTTTCAAAGAGTCGCTTTGCAGAATCGAGATCCCTGGCTGAATTTGGCGTCTCCTTCTTGAAGCATTTCACTGCTTTTGAGCAGTTGTCTGCCCTGTGCTCATTTATCTCTATTTGGCAAAGCATTCCAACTGATATTGCTGCCAGAGAAGCTGACAATGCAGAAGCATTGGTCTCCAGTCCAATCTTCAACTCGACGATCTTGACCCTTCCAGTTGATGAACTGGAAGAACTCAAGGTTAACTTGATCAACTTTGTCGACACCACGATCTTGGGTGTCGATTCCTCTTCAGTTTCGCCGCTTCACTTAAAGATCTCCTATTCGTTGTTGGAATCTGAAGCACAGGATGAGAAGAAGGCAATTCTCGACTCATTCGGCGTGTTGATCCAATCCCTGTTGTCCTTGGTTGCGTGCTCTGAGACATATCTATCATCACCTTTGCTCTCGCTGTTGAATGACGTGTTGTCACTCTTACCGATCAGAGAGTTTGTTTCTTCGGTTTCAGATTTGATTTCAGGTGATGGTGTCGAAATCTCCACACGTAAAAGTTTGACGTCATTGGTGTCTGGGAAGTTCGATCTGGAGTCCGCTGAAAGTGAAGAAGCCCAAGAGGCCGTGGGGCTGTTGTTGGGTGTTCTTCTTGAGAACAGTGCCAGTTCATCTGTATCTCTTGCTCAGTCATCTTTGGATACGTTGGCAACACTGGTTGCGAAGTTTGGAGCGCACATTGACGGTGCTACTTTGCTCAAGATGTTGGCCTTGGCTACTGGACCTTGTGGTCTGACCAGCTCAAACGGTGAAGTTGTTATTGCCTCCATGACTTTGATCTCCAACATTGTTACTGTTCTAGGCGTGAAGATGATTTCGTACTATCCAAAGATCGTACCACCATCCTTGAAGATTTTTGAGGAGTCGAAATCGATTGAAGACGATGAATCAAGAGGAACTCTTGAGCTTTCTGTTCTACTGCTGTTGTCCAGTTTTGTCAAGCGTATTCCTGCCTTCGTGACGACAAGTTTACAAGATATCCTCAATGCTGTATTTACTGCTGCTGATGTCTCTGATAATATCAGATCTTCTATTATTCAACTGGTTGTTGAGAACATGGACCATGTGGCAGTGTTGAAAGCACTCGTCAACTTGTGGCCATCCTGCAGTAAACTTGATGCTTCTTCTGTTGGTTTGTACCTGAATGCACTGGATTCAACAGTTGATACTATCGACAAGAGAATTGCAACTACGCAGGCACCAAGATTCTTCAAACTTCTCGTTCAACTGTTCGAATTCAGATGTCAGAGTAGCTTTGACAATAATGCAGTTCATCGAATCGAGGCTTCCTTCCATTCTATTGCCAACAAATACGTGATGAAGTTGAACGATAAGACTTTCAGACCACTTTTCGCCATTTTAGTCCGTTGGGCCTTTGACGGTGAAGGTGTTACCTATTCGAAGATCACGGAGATTGAAAGATTGACCTCTTTCTTCAAGTTCTTCAACAAGTTGCAAGAGAACTTGAAGTCTATCGTGACATCCTACTACACCTACTTTTTGGAACAAACCGTCTTACTTCTCAAGAGATTTGCACAGAAGAGTATTGTGAATATCAATTTGCGTCGTATTGTCTTGCACTCCTTGACTTCATCGATAAAGTACGATCAGGATGAATACTGGCAAGCACAGGCAAGATTTGATTCTGTCTCTGAAGCTTTGATGGATCAACTAGTGACCATTGAAGATGGTATTGGAAAGTATTTGGTGAAAGCAATCGCAGCCTTGGCTCAAAATGCTTCATCTGATGAGCATAACAAAGCATTGAATGCCCTGTTCATATCACATATGAAGGGTGATTGTAAGCCTAGGGAAAGATATTGGGCTACTAAGGCTCTCAAGAGTGTCTATCAAAAGGTTGGTGACCAATGGTTACCACTTCTCCCACAAATTGTTCCTATCATTGCTGAGCTTCTCGAAGACGATGACGAGGACGTTGAATTGGAAACACGTTCAGGTCTTGTCAAGGTCATTGAAGAAATCCTTGGTGAGCCATTAGACAGATATTTGGATTAGTCTATCAAGAATATATATATATATACATTAAAATGTCATGAATTAGGTTGTTATCTTCTTATATTTACCCTTCTTTCTAACTCTAGTATCTTCAGGATTAAACCCTGCACTTTCACTACCCCAGAGAGCCCAATCAGGTGTCTTGGATATATAATCCAGTTTATCAAACCTTTTCCCACTTCTTAGCAGCTCAAAGTATCTTGGGTAATCAATATGGGTGTGCCATTCACCATCAATCTTAAATTGATTAGATGCCATTAGGATACAACATGAATGTGCGTGTTCTGCAGCGATACCGTAACCCAGTCCCCTTTTGTTGAGTTCCTCGTTCAAGCTTATAACAAATTTCTGACATTCTTCGTAGAATGGGATGTTTTGCATAGTCAATGGGTTGCCGTTTCCTGCTGATGAACCGCAGAATGTAGCACCTTTAATTTCTATGAGTGCTGGTGCTGCCTTTTCAACAAAATCCGCATATCCAGAAACATCACCCATGTTGAATCCTTTAACCAATGTCAATCTAAATACAGTTCTCTGATGTGATTGAGTTGTACGAAGAATATCAAGACATCTCATCAATCTTTCCCAGTAGTCCCTGAATAACGGTCTATCCACTTTCTTTAACTCTGATTTTGTAGAGGCATCAATAGAAACGTAAAGCTGAGTCACTTGGGTGAGCTGTTCAAGTTGATCAGGATGCTGGGCATTGCACACTAAGAAACTGGAAATCTCCTTCTCGTGCAACATCGATAAGAATTCGTTGATGTGAGGGTAAAATATTGGTTCACCAACCAATGACAGAGCACAATGACGAACCCTGAATGCCTCTGCAAATCTTTCAGCCACGACACCAGGAACACCTCTCATCTGCTTAATCTTTGCATAGTGACCAGCGAGAGCACCTTCCAAGATGACATCAGGTTCATCAACTTGCCATCTCCAATTCGTCCCGACTGGGTTTGTTCCATGTCTCCAGCAAAACACACACTTGTTCGAACATGAAAGTGATGGTGTTGTCTCCATACACAGATGAGATCTAATACCATAAAATGCAAATTTATAACAAGAACCTCTGCCTCTAAGAGCTGATTTAGTCCATCTGCAAATCTTGACACCAGAATGAGAACCAACAACTGTGTATCCTTGCTTGGTCAAACTTTTATAAGTAGGAGAGTTCTTTGCAACCATTTGCTTAGTTTCAGAAGTGGTTTCGACTTCCTTTGATGAATTCATCATTTTACCCATATCTTCAACGTCAACCAGAGTATCCTGACTCTTTTCACTTGTCTCAGAGTTATCGCTGTCTTCTTCATTGTCAGAGTCGATGTATTCGTACAAAATTGGTTCATCGTCCTTCAAAGCATCCGTGAATAGTGATATCCATTCATGAACTTTCAAATCACCGCCAGTTTTCATACAAATCTCGCCAACTGGGAAGATTCTTCTACCCCCTAGTTTACCCAACCAGTAGTCTGTCTTCTTAGCTTGATAGCAAAATTTTTCTGGCCAAGATTCAGAATCACCTAATCCAAGAACTGTGAATCCCATCAGCTTCTTTAACGGATACTTATCGATTCTGAAATCCTGATATGTATCCTCTAGTGTCTCCAGGAAGTAATCTATAGGAGAATCAACATCATATGAGGGCAATACCAAGCAGTAAACCAAGTTCTCCCAATCTGGAGTCTTGATGAAATAATCGTCCAAATCTGCAACTTCATCCAAGTTCAACAACTGTGGTTTGTTCTTCAAGCCGTCAATGCCACATAGAGCATCGTACAAGTACTGAGACGATCTTTGTGAAGCACCTGTCAACGATGAGTAAAAGATGATAATATTAGAATCCAATAGAGAAGTAGGGGCCTTTGTCCAGGTTGTCTTTGGGATGCCTCTAGTGGCACCTTTGGATTTGATAATCTTTGGAACCCTCTTCTTCTTAACAGGCTCTTCTCCATCTGTAGGACTCACTTTTGTTTGCCTCGCAAACGTCGAAGTGAAATCAACAGCTATATCCTTCTCTGGTCCACCCATGGCTTTCTTTTGTCCAAAGCCTTTCTTATTCTTCAAAGCGGACAACGTCTTCTTGGGCTTCAACCCTTTATTCTTGCACGTACATAGCTTACCACACCCTCCTTCCTTGTGCTTGTGCTTATGCTCATGGCTACTCTCATTCTCAGAGCCTCCAACTGTCGTACGACCAGTTGTTCCCTTCAACTTCTTACTCTCATAGATCACAATCCAGCCAATAACACCAATAGTCAACGCTATGGATAGACGACCACCAGTAGCGTAGTAGATAGCAACAGCCAAAGGAACCAGAACAGCAGATGGCATCGTTGAATTCGGAAGAATTAAGGGAAACGGTGTTCAAAATCAAGACTCTTGTCCTTTTTTATATGGAGAATCTTCTTGAGTTTGAATGTTTACAAATGTCCAACGCCGGATTCGCTTACACAAAAAACGGGACAAAAAAAAGAAAAGACGAGAAAAAAAATTTCCCCAGCTGATGAGATGCTGCCCCAACCGATGCTCGGTTATGAGCGTTTGGAGCTAGCTTTAAGGGTTATGAGCCTTTTATATATATTGTTATACAACCTGGGGACGATATGCAGGGTTTCTCTAGCGAAATAGCTTCCAGAATATGGATCATTTGTATTAGCTGTATCATCCAGTCTATATAATTGTCACCAATTGGTCAATGTCCTCGTCGTTATTATCAACTGCTGATTGTACCCTGCCCCATTTGTTTGATGGTATCTCGAAGTTGTCCATTGAAGCTGCTTCACCATGACCAACGTATACTGGTTTTTCCCACTTGTCCTGATCTTTTTGATAATCCCAAACGGTCTTGAAATCATCTTCAGCTTTCTTGGCTTTGTTGTTTGCAATCTCTTTCTCTAGCTGATCGATTTGCTCTTGTTCATCTTCATCTTCGCTGTCGATAACCTCGGTTGATTGGACTTCACGCATCGTTGCCTTACCATCTTTACCAATTGTTATATTCATAACTTTCTTCCCACGTCCTTTTAGTTCATTCTCACGTTTCTCCTGTTTTCTGAGCTGTCGCTGTTGTTTCTTTAACTGGAGAGCCTTTTCAACGCTGCTAGACCACATGTTGAGGTTGGATCCCGTTGGTAATTCGTAATCAGAAGCTTGGTCAATAATCCTCGTACGTTCGGCTGAATTTGCCTGGAAATTCAAAAGATTCTCTAGATTTGACTTGGCCTTCATCAGGTCATCGTCCATATCCCGTTGATGTGCATAGAATTGTAACTCCTTATCCTGTTGCTTCACCTGTTGTGCCTCTTCATGTTTTCGCTTCTGCTCAAGGTCCCTCTGAGCCTTTTCTTCATCCAACTTCTTGAACAAGGCATCTTGTTGTTTCCACAGATTAACACCAGCACCAGAGTGTAGTGTTACAGTAGGTTTCTTCTTCTTATCACCACTGTTGTGTTTCATGCCGGTTTGAGAGGTTTCGAGTTGAGACTTTTCAGATTCCAAGAGCTGGATGATCTTTGCCTTTTCATCAGCACTAATCAACTCCTTCCCACAAAAGCTGCAAGGTCTTAGTCCTTCTTTAACACAGATGATCTTACCACAGTTCAGACAGTTAGGTGCAACTTCAAAGAGTGGATGTCTTGTCGCCATACAACCACATGTTGAATACAGATCCTTTGAAGACTGGGTTTCTAGTTGGTTCAAAACCGCTTCGAGATCTTTCAGATTGTCTACTTTCCTTTCCTTCTCCTTCCTTGGATTCGTCTTACCCTTGTTAACTGGTTTTTTATCCAATAATTGTGATGTTGTAGTACTAGACGCCTTGTTGGTCAACCTCGGTTGTGTCTTCTGTACGTTTCCTGATGTACTAACATTGGCACTCCAAGCATTAGCCATAACCTGTTGTTTCGGTCTTTGCTCTCTCCTTGGTGGTGTTTGGCTGTTCCTTGGCTTCTCCGTAGACTTCTCCATGGTCCCTTGGGAGTTGAATTTAGTCATAAATTCCAAAGCAGCTGGTGATTCGCCTAACAACCCTAACCAGTACTCGTTCATGGCACCCACACTCGGTAATTTCAGAGCGTTATCAACAATCTGTACCAAAGATTCCTCATCAAGTGGGAGCATCTCTCCAAGCTCTTGAGCCAATTCGACCTTATTCACCATTTCTATCACCGAGTACGTATATAGTTGACAACAGAGCGGTAGGTTACTTCAACAGCTCTGTTTATACTGCCTCGTTTCACATGAATGTACAAATTTCTCTGCTGGGGAGGCCAACTGCTCGCGCGACTGCCTAGCCCACTCTACCCGGCTCGCTCTGCCCAGCCCAGACCGCTTTGCTTACAACGGCTCGCTCTGACCAGCCCAGACCGCTCTGCCTACAATACGCACTTGAAACGAAAAATCACCACCAATCCGCTTGGCATAAACGTGGGCTGCGATTAATTTTCCAACTCTACTCTCCAACCGTATAAAAGAGCCCACGAGACATTTAGGTGATCTGCGTGAATTGTGTTCTTTTTTTTCCCTCTTCTACTTGTTTAATACTCTTGTGAGGTATAAAAAGGCGAGTGTTCTTCCCATTCCTCCTTGGTGACTATTCGAGATACACATTTGCCAACTCATTCCGAAGAAGAAGGTATTGAAATAATGAGAATTGCCTTTATCCACCCAGATTTGGGAATCGGTAAGTATGGAACTCATGTTTGAGTGTATGTTATTGTGCCAGAGACAATGGACTAACAGGGGAGTTCAGGTGGTGCTGAAAGACTCATCGTTGATGCCGCTGTTGGTCTTCAAGAGGAAGGTCACAAGGTGCAAATCTTCACCTCTCATTGTGATAAGACGCACTGTTTTGAGGAAATCTCTAAAGATGAGATAAAAGTTAAAGTGTATGGAGATTTCTTACCAACCTCGTTCCTCGGTAGATTTAAGATTGTGTTTGCCTCGTTGAGACAGTTTTTCCTGTTGATGATGCTTGTTATCAATGGTGAACTCGCTGAATACGATTTTTATATTGTGGATCAATTGAGTTTCTGCTTACCTCTGCTACACATGTTCCACGAATCACGTGCAAGAATCTTGTTCTATTGTCATTTCCCAGATCAGAAACTCGCAAGACATGACTCTCTCTTGAGAAAGCTGTACCGTTTGCCATTTGATCTGTATGAACAATTCTCTATAAGTGCTGCTGATGCCGTTGTCGTTAACTCAAACTTTACAAGATCGATTTATAATGATACGTTCTCCTTCTTGAAAGATACCAAACCCCCAGGAACAATATACCCCTGTGTCGATCTTAAAGAACCAGAATTCGATCAGGAAGTTGAGAATCTTTATCAAAACGTTATCGGGGGTGATAAGTTTGTCCTGAGTGTTAACAGATTCGAAGTTAAAAAGAATGTTGAACTGGCTATTGAATCATATGCAAAGTTTTCACAAAGCACAGAGCATAAATGTATCAAATTGGTCATAGCAGGAGGCTATGATAATCTCGTTGAAGAGAACAAGACCTATTTGGCCCATTTGGAGAAACTCGTTGAGGAATCTGGTTTGAAATTCTACACCTTGTTTCAAAAGACGTATTCAGAGCTTCTGAAAGAACCAATTGATGTTGAATATGATGTGCTATTCTTACCTTCAGTTCCATCAAATTTTAAGGACTATTTATTGTCCAAAGCGGAACTGTTGTTGTATACGCCATCTCTGGAGCATTTTGGAATTGTCCCACTTGAAGCCATGAAACTAGGTACGCCAGTCTTGGCTATTAACAACGGTGGTCCAACAGAGACCGTTATCCCACTGGATGAATCTCCAGACCTCGGTACTGGCTGGTTAGAACCAAGTGATTCCGAAATTTGGAGCAAGAGAATTGAAGAATCGTTAAACCTCAACAAGACCGAGGTCTCAAAGAACGGTATAGAAAGGGTCAAGTCCAAATTCTCCAGAAAAGTGATGACACAGGAGATTGAAAAGACCATGCTGAGACTCTTCAAGACCAGATATCAGAGATACTCATGGGAAAACCTGATGATGCTGTGGAAACTCCCAGCATTCTTCATTCTGAGAAAGTACTACGAACTACCTGCGCTCTACGTATGGATCCTAGGTGCAATCACCTTTCTTCCACCAAATTTCTTTCAACTAATTGCAATCTTTGCCGTTACATGTGTCTACTATGTGGAACCTCATTGGTTTGAGATCTTTGACTGATCACCTTTTAGAGTTTAGATATGAACACCCGAACACCCACCATCACTGTTTAATTACGTAATCCCAAAATACATTTTCTGGTAAGAGCAACAATCGTTACCCCATGAAATTTTCCTTCTTTTCGTTATCCTCTGTCGTTTTTCATTTCGTGCTGCTTCCAGCTTCAAAAGCTGCTTTTTAACCTCCTATGTTTTTTTT
>JAJMLQ010000174.1:0-64295 GCA_030569715.1 Williopsis samutprakarnensis
CACGTCAACCACACTGGAGTCTCGTCAAAAGATATCTGGGGAAGTCTGTCCCACCTCCTTCAGATAACCTCTGCCTAGACAGGCCTGGTATGAATAACCGAACTTCCGATGATGATGTTCTACCATGGACTTGATATTAGAGATCAGCACATCCTTGGCTCTTCTTCATCACACACCCTATAAAGCGCCAGAAGGAGAGAACCTCAACAGTGTCAATCTGCTGTTCAAAATCTTCTGTTAGTATAGCCTTCACCATCTATAGACCTTGTCTCCATATACATACTGTTGTGAATCTGTGTTGTGGTAAAAATCCTGGTAAATGCTAATGAACCAAGGCCGTGACCATACAAAGTAAGCTGACCAGGCTTGCTTTGTTCTGCCTTTATTCAATAGCCTTCTTGTATTCCCCGTAGTGTTGTTGCACTGGTGCGGTATGTTCTAAGATGTGTCAAGGTGATAACCTTGAAGGAAGTGGGCCGACTCCAACAAGGCCAGTAACCTTTGTTCCCATCTATGGGGATTTGTGGGAAAATAGTTGACAGAGTTGAAAAACAAATTTAGAGGATTCAGAGCTACTTAAATATTCAGAGCAGTGTGTTTGTGGACTTTCCTTCTAAGCGCTTTATGTTGATGGTAACCATGGTTTTGTGAAAATTTTAACTAGCACTGCATAAAGGCAGGATGCACGAGTTTAAGTTAAATTATAGTGGAGATATAGCTGCTCACCATACAATCAGTCCCTTTGTGTACTGGTGAATTCTGATTTATTAGCTTTCTTTATGCATCTTATCATGCATTTCTTCTATGATTTCCATAGTTGACGAGTCTTTGTGTAGTATGCAATTGATATGATGCATGCAGAGTGATACAATCTTATATAGTTTAAGGTTACATTATACATGTTATACAAGATATATATGCATCTAGATACAGTAGTTCTTGTTTAGTGTACAAAACACAATTTAGGTAATCTGGTTTACCAAACAAAAGAACTGATTTATATCAGCCTGAGTACCAATCTTCAGCTTGACTGGAGCACTGTTTCTTCTAAAAGAACCTTCCCCCTAAGTTGCGTTATATTTGTAGTTCTAGTTCTTCGTTGCCTCAACAATCGTCAAAAATGTAAGGATGTTTCCAAATTCTGTGGGTAATGTTTACATTTTGGATTATTATCAACACAAAATGAAACAAACACAAATACAGCTTTATACACAGATTTTGAAATATTGCAGAAGAGTGGCCTGGGACAAAGGATTGAGCACTAAATAGCAGAAAATCTAGAGTACATCCAAGGAAAATTCAAAGAACGTTTCTCTGGGACATCGGACAACACCTTCAACTCGAAGAAGAAACATCAGCGGCTAATCCAGAACCACAGCGGCAACTTCAAAAGAATGAAGGTAAGAGACAACAAGAAGGCTCAGTTATTATTATTCATACAGACCAACTAACCATGGTATGAACAAAATACAGAGCTAAGAAGTCTCCAAGTTTTGTCACTGAATACCCATTCAGAGATCACACATTTACCACAACAACCGCTATTATCTGAGCTTGAACCTGATAATAAAACTATGACTCATCAAATAAGAAGTAGACGAAGAAACTAAGCACAAGTGATGGGAAAGATTGTTAGAAGAGATTAGATATTATGGTGCTTTTATTCATGATCCCGATACTTCAACTTCAATCAGTACGAAGGAAAGAATTACAGATCGCTTCACTTTTTATCAATACTGTGTGTAAGAGTGTGCTTTGTACATTTGAGATATCCTCTCTAACACATAAAGGAAGATGCAAATCTTTTCCATACTAAGGGGACTTATATTGGTATCATTATAACCATCCACATCATACACGGGCTTGCGATTACATATACGAAATCTTTTGCTACAGTTTTTGAAGACTCATTGAGCGTTGATTTCATTAGTTTCAATTCATGCTATTAACGATAAATAAGATATTAAAGTCAATTCACCCACCGGCCACACATCGCAAGTTAATAGCGGAGGTTCAAATCGTATTCACCCTACAGAAGCAATACAGATCAACTTCTAAGAATCTATATACATCACTCTTTGTAGCTCAACTTCAACGTTTCCAGATCTGCGTAGAGGAAGTCGTAGAGCCAAAAACCTGGTGGTATGGTGAAAAGGTGCCAGAGGGCATGTGCATCCACTTGGAATGTGAGGTTTATGAAGTCAAACACCTCAAAGGACATGGCTGCAACGACAGTTCCTATGAGAATAAGAGGTTTCATCCACAATGGATCCCTAGGATCCCTCCTATAGTGGTCGTACCCCATCTTGAGCAGTAGTCCATACTGTAGCACTGCCACGGTGATGTTTGCCCTCATGTTATAGGTATAACTCCAATCGTAGTTCAGTCTTAGGAAGTGGTATAGGTACATGAGACAGCACATTATCGACACTGCATGACGTCTCCTTGTGAATCTATCGAGCCTGCAAACACGGATCAGCAGTCCATGGAACCCACTCAGAACTGTGGCACCGGCAAAGAAGTAGTCGAGTCTTTCAGTGATGAGTAAATCCCTGATGTGGAAGATGGTGCTAAAGAACCAGGCACACGAGGTGATGGTGCTTATGATGATGATGTTCCAGTACAGGATTTTCAAGGAGCCAAACGAACTTTGGTAGTAGTGGTAGCTCTTGAACAGGTTCTGATAGTGCGGTATGAAGTTCCCTAGGGAGAAGAGTGCACTGGCGAGTTCTTGAGTGCCCAATATTCTCTTGAAGGGCCATTTCCCATGGAATTGAAGCACTTCTTCACCGTCACGGAGCCTCAACTCGGTGACGATTTGCTGACATTGATAGTCACAGTTGGAGGGACAGTCCCACAGAAGCAGCCGTAGTAGTGGATTCAACGGATCATATGGGTACGAATTGAAGAACACACTGTTTGATTCCGTATCCTTGGTTCCACATTGGGTGTATTCGCATGCCTGTATACAGTCCTCAAACTCATCCAATTGATCACCAGGAGAACACCACGAGGACACAGCCAACGAAAGCAGTACAGCACAGTGTGATAGCCTCATGAGTTTTTATCACAGAGTGGCTGTTGCTAGCAGTTTGCCATGGTTGAAGTGATGGAGTTTACAGTACAAACTTCTGTCTCACACGGAGGAAAGGTCTATAACTGTGGTGTACGGATGTAGAAAAGAGCAGAAAGCCATTGTGATGTGGTTTACGCGCGTAGTTGACGCATTACGTGTAAATATCAGAATGTCAATAAAAAGAGAGAATACTTTGGATTTTTCGCGTTACTACGGCAACGGTTCGGAATTTTTTATAAATATATATAGAGCCATCTATGATTAAAACATTGAATTAGAAAAAGGCACCTTGTAATGTAGCGTACAGTGTCTTGTGTAGTGGCACATGTATTGTGACAGCAGCGAAAAAAAAAGAAGAATAATGATTGGTCCATTGGTGATATGGAGACATCATCGTTGAATTGACGTAATTAGAAGGAATAATGAGTGTGTACCAGTAGTGGTTTTAGGGTATGGAACTGGTGTATCTTCGGAAGGACAAAGACAAACACCGTATTAGCACTGTTATGAAGAAGCAGTGAATGCAAAATTGAAGCTGGAATGGTGGTGTAGTAACAATTATAGTGAGAGATGATTCAGCGTCCGATTGGTAATCAGTTTCTCTTGGAGTAGTTCTGATCTTCGATGAAAGTGGACAGATTCGACGTTGATACAAGTGTTGCACTTTGTGGTATGAATGGAGAACTGGCTGGTGTTGTTGAATTGGAATGAGATAATTCTGGAACGTTGTCGTGTGTTAAAACCTGTGACGACACCATGGACGAAGAAAGCTTTCCAGAGTCCTTGTACAGTGGTATCAAAGGTCTCTGAAGCGTCGGTCTGAATCTACGCTTCAAGGCAATGATCCCCAAGCAAGCAAGTGATACAGCCATAATGACGAACAACACTCTGTGTAATACACAACTGCCCTTCACGAACTGATCATATGCAAATTTATAATCAAAATCATTACGCTCAAGTTCCTTGGTATAACCAGATTCATAGATAGCATGCTCCAAGACTTGATCAAGACCCACTGATGGAACAACCATTCTTGGTGATGTAGTGGTAGTTGTTTAGTTCTCTTTAAATGGAATAAGGAGGGCCCTCCTTAGTAATATCGTATGTGAATTGCAAATGAATACAGATCAAAGTGTATTGTTTCTCTTTTTATAGCACCTAACTATAGCTCTTGAGTTGAAATTAGGGAGACTATATTTAGTTCTTTAAAAAAACTTGATGAAATGACTCCTTTCAACAAACAACTGTATAGTGACGTAGTTCAAGCAGTGATGAGAAAGAGAAGATGTTTAATACACAAATCAACGCTTCTCTCTTGTCGTAGTTAAAGGGAGCAGGATGAAGGAAGAATTGATCCAATAAATATAATCAGCTCTAAAAGACTCAAGGGTAGTAGTAAATGTGAAAATTAGAGGTTTATACCCTGTTCGACGACTGTGTAACTTGAATTGAAATTGGGATGGCTGGGACATAAATAAGAAATTACACAGGTTTTTATATCTACGTCCCACTTTCCAGCTTCGACTGGGCAAAATAAGCAAGGAAAAACTTTTACCTTGCACAGCAGACAGTGCACACAGAGCATGGCATGACGTTTAAGAAATTAGGAAAGCACGTTAAAGGCAAAGATCAGTGGGAAAAAAGGAATGAAAAAAATATGTATCATGACGATATGCGAATCTTACCATATGATAAGCATCACTGCATGTTAAATTTGGAACCCCAAGGGATCTTCCATCCAATAGCCGACGAGGCTGCTTTTGCGGTTTAGCTTGTTGATGGAAGTTGATCTACGGGCTCAGATTTGTTGTTCTGTATATATATTGTTGATCTATGGATATTAAAAGGAGGATTCGATTCAGCCAATGAAATGACAGAGACGTAAGACATGCGGAAGTGGGAAAAAAATTGTTGGCATTTTGCGCAATTTGTCGTAATTTTCGCCAAAAATTTTTTTTGCTTCTATTTTTGCATTTCCGCAAGTTATGGAATTACCGAAAGAAGTATTTTCTTATCCGACTACCGTTTTGGGTAAATTTCAAGGTACGAGTGCATAGATATACATATACATACATACATATACATATTCGTACGTATTCATACATAATACAGTAAACGTGGAGACTCTGCTTTCTAACTATGAGAATTGACACTTTCCGCTCCAAAGTCATTCAAACTATCAATGAGCTTTTCCATTATACCATTCAAAGCCTCCTCCATAATGTCTTCATCAATGGTTCCCGCAAAAGTTGGCACAAAGTATGAATTGTTATGTCGTATGAGTGGCTGGTTATCTAGAGGGGATAGTTCATCAACAGCAATGATAATGTTCATCCCAGCTTCTCCTTCACCGGGCTCAGAAACTTTGACAGTGACTTCACAATGATACCCAGTAACATCGATAACTCTCGTCAATTGTTGTAGTTGATCAGCAGGCTGAACTAAGGGAAGCTCTTCCAAAAGTGAAGCCAGTCCAGACTTTCTGAATATGACTTCCAACTTGGCAAGTGATGGGTCAAACTCCCTTTTGATTTTTGGATAATCGTTCACCAATTTGGTATCGAGTAACTTTACAAGCCTCTTTATACCGGTTCTCCTGGTTTCGCCTTTATGGAAAATTTGTTCACCAGACGCTAAATTGACAACGGTTGTAAACATTCTCCAAGTGCTTTTGGTCATTGGGAGCCCGTAGTTGTATGAAAACTTGACAAATTCATAACTGAGTTTCAACACACAGCCTGGTATTTTGTGCACATGGTTTATATCCTTGATACGGCTTTGAACAGATATGATACCGTCGTTGGTGATGTTCTCAACAGACAAGAGATGGCCAACCTCGCTTTCAACAGAACTTATCACTTGATGACGATACAAGAGTTCTTGTGGTGTATAGTTCGGTAGAGTAACCACGTCGTTTGCTGTTGAGCAATCTTGATACAGTGTTGATTGTGGAGTACAATCACTTGTTGAGGTAGTGTCTCCTAGCGGCATGCTCCATTCAATAGTGCTAGTCGCAGCTGTGGTAGTTTGCGACCCAACGCCCATAGTTGATGAAGACGTTGTCGAACACGAGCTCATAATAGAGACATTGCTGATTACCTGAGAAAATATTAACGCTAGTGCCATGTCTGTTTGATTGTGATTGGTAAGTGGATTACCAAAGTGAACAAAGTGATTTAAGCGATGGTATTCACCGCAAACCGCTTCATATTTAACCTCTAACTTTGAAAGACCTCTCTCCATTGAGGTCTTTCACCGCAGACCCTCCAGATCACCTTATTACACCAAAAATAACCTCATCCCATTGTGATACTAAAAACGCTTTCATTGAGCCAAGCTTCCCATTCCTAACACCTCAACAAGAACAACTAAACTAAATACCTCTCACAAATGACACTCAAAGTGACAAATGACACTCAAAGTGACAAATGTATAAAGTGCAACAAGCGATAGAACCTACACACGTAACCATATGCACGGACATGTACCCTGACGCACCACAGCCACAGCCACAGCCGCAAAGCAAGTGATCGAAAAAGGGGTAAAACTGGCCAAAGTAGGAAATTCCCTTGGCGCCGTGGCTGCATAAAATCATCGATACGACAATTTGAAAAGTAAACAAAAACAAACTGCATGTCCCGTTTGTCTGTTTATTGCCCCATGTGAGGTTTAAAAGGCTTGAAAGATACAGCAGAGATAAACAAAATGTGCATTAGACTTCGTGATATTTGGATTGTTTCGTTTAAATACAATCATGTTGCTCAGGTTAGTATGTACAAAGGGCAAAGAGAGGCTGTGAGGGGCACTTCAATTTCCCTAATAAACCCTTGTAGATTTAACGGTTCAGTGATAAATCTCTTTCGGTTTGCTGATCCAGCTCCTTTTCAGTCTCCAGATCCTCTTCAACAACCTCCAAGTCCGCTTGTGACTCAACGCCGTCGGGTGCTATTGCAGAGGTTGAGTCATTGTCCAGGACAACGCCGTTTTCCTCATTCTTAGCTAAGAGTGCATTCAGCGCACTTGTTGGTTCGCTTCTAAGTTGATCAAATGAACCAGTTTCAACAACTTTGCCCTCCAATCCAAGGACAATGACCCTAGTACTATGCTTGATGGTGCTCACCCTATGGGCAATGGATATGGTGGTCTTACCTTCTGCACATCTCTGGTTAAGGGTATGTGCAATGGTCTTTTCGGATTTGGAATCAAGGGCACTGGTACTCTCGTCCAAGATCAAAACCTGTGGATCCAACAACAACGATCTTGCCAATGCGATTCTCTGTCTCTGGCCTCCAGAAAGTTGTGTACCACGAGGTCCAACGATGGTTTGCAGTCCGTCTGGGAATTCGTTGACGAAATTGGTAACGTTGGCTTTGTCCAACGCGGTCCTCAAATTGGAATCGCTGTAGTTCTTTATACCGTAGGTGATATTATCCAGAACGGTACCACTAAACAACGCAGGCTCCTGTTGAACGACACCAACTTGTTTCCTAAACTGTCTCAGGTTGAAATCCTTAATGTTGATGCTGTTGATATAAATTCCACCTTGAGAAACGTCGTAGAATCTCAGCAACAACGAAGTCACAGTGGATTTACCAGCACCTGAAGGACCAACTATACAAACGTGCTCACCTGGATGGATCTTGAAGGACAGCTGATCAAAGATTCGTATGTTTTGTCTCGTTGGATATTCGAACGAGACATCTCTGAACTCGATATCCGTCTGGAAGTCCTTGACGGTTGGTTTGATCCCAATTGTGGATAGGATAGATGGCTTTCTATCGTTCAACTCAAAGATACGTGCTGCTGCACCGGCACCTTTCATCAGCTCAGAGTAGAAGTTCGAAAGCCCAAACATTGAAGAGCCTGTATATACTGCGTACATCATAAATGAACTCAAGTCACCCACTGTTAATGAACCGTCTCGAATCATCGACGAGCCGATTCCTAACAGTGCAATGAGTCCAATGTTTGCAATGAATCCGGTTGTTCCAAAGAAGACACCAGAAGTGGCAGCTTCCTTGAATCCAATCTTAAAGACAGTACGAACGTTTTCAGCGTATTTCCCAACTTCCAACTTTTCACCTCCATATGCCTGTATCGTTCTGGTGGCATTCAGCTGTTCCTCGGCAACTTTTGTCAAATCACCAATGGATCTCTGTAAGTCTCTGGACAAGTTTCTAATTCTACGACCATAGACAAAGGCCATTGCTCCCAATGGAGGTGCCAACAACAGCATGATACTGGTGAGTTTCCAACTAACAAGCATCATCATGGTGATACCGACACCACCACTGAGAACAGCTCGAATACCATCACTGATGTTCTGGGTCACGGATCTCGACACGATTGAGGCATCGGAACTCAACCTCGAAATCAAATCACCAACCCTGTTGTTGTCAAGAAACGCAGCGTCTTGTTCCAAACTCGCCTTCAAAGTTCTCGTTCTTAGCCTTGCAACCAACTTCTCACCAACGGTTCTCAATATGACAACACGGCCCGAGTTTGCCAGTGCTCCAACGACAAAAACGGCAGTTATTGCACCGAAGAACTGAGTCAATGACATCCCATAGATCGAGATGCTATCACCAGAATCCAACCCAGCATCTAGAAACTTGCCAATAACCAGCGGTATACACATGGATATCGCAGAGGAGATACACAGCAATCCCAAGGCACCCAGCATTGGCTTTGTCTCTGGCTTTGCCAACTCAAAGAGTCTTTTAATATCCTGGAAGCCCGAAGCCTTTGAGTCGTGGGGAGACAGCTTTTCAATATTCGTCTGTTGATCCTTCTTCACCGGCGTAGAGGCATCGGGTGAAGTTGTAGACTGGAATCGACACCACTGGAACGTGGAGCTAACCTGATTCCGTGATTTAATCAGCTTTATGGGGGAGAATTGTGAAGATCTATGAAGTCCCCTTATGGTTCCTCTATGGCTCAATGGGAGCGTATAACCACGTACTGCACAGGGCAGAAGCTTCACAGAGCACAAAGGCAGACGTAGCATCCCTAAGCAGTGCAGTGGAGCTCTATCAATTGCTTTGTTCGACAGGTGAAGACCAAAAAAGAACGCCGTCAATATGGGTGCGTAGTCAATATGAGTGCCATTTGAGAAGTTGGGTGGGATCAATTTGTTGTAGCCATCGGCTCGAAGCGTCGGCGTTTAAAGCGGTATGCACACGCACGCAAACGGATAAAAAAAGATGCTGAGTATGTTCTTACATAAGCAGCTACTACACTGGATCACGTGACTAAGCCGATACCACATTCTATAGAGGGCTTTCTTTGCTTATAGTGGTATAATGCTGTAATGTTATGCTGTAATGCTATGCTGTAATGCTATGCTGTAATGCTATGCTGTAATGCTATGCTGTAATGTTATAGTGCTGTACATCGGTTAGAAGATCAACGTGGATTAACTCGCTGGCCTTGGTGTTAGTGATGAACGACGTAGCAATAGGAGCACTGCTGTGGAAAGAACTACACAGTATATCCGTAAGCATATAGACGGTCGTTCTCATGTAGAATGCGTCTATACTGTATATGGTAAGAATAACGGTGGTAATGCTAAATGTATCGGTTTATCGGTGTGTCGGTGTATCACTGGAGGAGAAGAACAAGACGGAAACCCAACTCAACGGCTGAACCTGATGTGAGAACCAGCATCGTCATATTCGGATTCTTCATCTGTTCCAATTCTTACTTCCTCAACCATTGATCTCAGATTCTTGTAGGTGTCTGTTCTCCACGGTTGTGATGCCACTCTTGAGCTGTTGGATAACGAAGAGTTGGATCTAACCCTTGGAGTCGCAGTGTCATAGTTTGCAAAGTCATCAGTGGATCTGTTTATCCGATCAATGGCATCCTGTGACATTCCAGCTGGTAGATCGTTGACGGACAACGAATAACGAGGCGACTGGGAATCAGGAGTTCCGAATGAGCTGCTCTTGTGGAATGGATGCTCAAACCTGGAGTCTCTTGTAAGTGATTTCTTAATACTTCCATGTCCTTGGTAATTGGAATCTCCTCTGTAAAGGGACTGCAGTTGGACAATGAACATCTGGTAATAATCAACGTTATCGTTACAACAGATGAGTTGCCAATTATCTCTAATTAAGCTGGTGGCAACTTTCGAACTCAATATGTTCACCTTTGGCAAACATGGTAATCCATACAACAACGAACTAGGATCTTTTTTATCTGCAACGAGTCTCTTTGGTCTTCCATACATCTTGAAACAGTCGTAGATAGGAATCAAATTTCTAATCATGGTTTCATACGGTTTAACACCCCCGTGTTTCAGTGGCATGATGTACATTGCAGATTGATGAACAAGAACACCGCCTTTCAGGTCAGATGAAGCTGAAGACAGTGATGTTGCTGAAGCATTAGAAACGGTTCTGTGATGGCCATTACTCTGTTTTTGAGATGCAAATGAATTCATCGATGCGAGTGAAGCAGCTTTTTTCAACCTCGAAGTAGCTTTTGGCTGTACTGGTGAATGTGGTGGAGTAGATGCCGTTGGTGTATCAATGTCATCTGGTTGGTGTCCGAGGTTATATATATTGATATCACCAGAAATCTTAATCAAGGAAGATTCGTCAATCATCTCTGGAACGTGCGGATAAACAGCGTGGCATGAGTCCAAATGGGTGATCGAGCATATCAAGTTCTTCTTTACGGTTCTTGAGGATGAATAGAACATCATCTTACCCTTAGACTTCCTGGAGCTTGGGACTGTGATGGCAAAACAACGTAGCCACTGAGAGCTTTTGTTGAACTTGATATTGACCCACTCTTCCCTGCGATAGTTCAACGGCGCCATCAGCACATGAACATCAGAAAGCAACGTTGCCTTTGAAGATAACAACGACGCCGTATAAATCTCATTGAATCTTGTATATTCGAAATTTGCCAGCTGAATGGCAGCCAACCACTCTTGTAGTGTGTTCAGGTCATCAAACTTCAAAATGTATGAGATTTTATTAGACGTTGATAAGGTGATTGTGAGGTCATCAGGAGTGACCTTAACCGCAGCCTCGAGCAAATCCAAACTAACACTTCTCTGAGTGTTTAGCAGCAAAGAATTACCTCTAATTGCCGCATTCGCCTGTTGGAATTGGGTGTTATCCTGGCCCACAATAGACCTTGGACGTTCCGTACCCACCATTACAACACCTTCAACATATGGTCTCGTCGATTGACACTTCATCAAAGTCAGCACCGGGCTTATGTTCTCATCAGGCGTAGGCGTCGTATGTATCGACGACTTTGAAGAGGAGACATACGACGCATCTCCTCTATCAGAGTCTGACGCTGTTGATGTCGGCGAACGGTCAGACGGAATGTTGTGTCCAACCTTCAACGGTGGTAACTTCTTCTTCAAGATTGAAAACACCATTGTATAGATCGTTCAAATTATTGAAGTCCCAACCTCGCCAGTCCAGCTGAAATGAATCCACAAGCTGCTCAGTAGATCCCGCACAAGGATATGTGAATGAAGATACTCGGATGTGCAGGAAGATATAATTTTCGAAAACCGTTGGCGAGCAAAGTTTTATTTTTGTCTTTCTCGTTCGAGCTCGGTCGTATTCACCGTCAATCTTCGACTCGGTAACTTGCTAAGCGGTGGGTTTTTGGCCGATGACGTTATAATCCCAACAAACCGAATTATGTATGAATAAGCCAATTCGAGGTATTTAAACTTGATAAGGCACCAACAGTAACAACAACAGTGAGAGAGGGGTGATGTGGTATCAGGTTAAGTATGGGAAAATGGATTCAATAGCGGTAAAAATAAAACACCCAAAGAAACGGTTTAAAGAGCTAAACTGAATTCCAGAAGTGGAAGATAAAAGGTGAAAAGATGTAAGAAAGGAGGAAATAAGAAAGGAGGAAATAAGGAAGGAGGAAATAAGGAAGGAGGAAACAGAACTCTTCATAAAATGTAAAAAAAAAACCAAACAACTTCTTCTCTACCGTTGCGGCTTTATATAAACTCCCGCGATGAAGGTTTTTCCAAGAAATTTCCCTTTTTATCCAGGGAGTGAATGTGGGAATGTGTGTTTCCATCTTCCGTGTTGGAAATGAGCAAGCAAGGCTTAATTAGACATCCACACACAAGAACACCCAAATGAGCACTTACTACCTCTAACCATTTAAATCTGCAAAGATGCAGATGCCCGTTGCTGCAATATAACACACACACACACACACACACACACACACACACACACACACACACACACACCATCAGAGACAAAGCACAAGCTTCTTAAATGGGCTATTAAAAGAAGTAAAAGCCCCGTCTTAAGGCTGCGCCAATTCCGAAGATATAAGCATCCTTTTCAGAAAACCCACATTGGGGAATTAACAACAACAAAGTGGTTAACAACTTCTGAAAACCACATTTTGCCCAGTATTATTATATGTACATGTCCACTTTTCTCTCCCACTCATAATACATGAAGGTACACGATGCTCTCACCCGTAAAGGCTTATGGACGTAGGCTGAAGGACTGACAAATAACTGGCTAAGGCCAGGAAAGTTTGAAATCTCATAGAGTGCACTGGTGTGACGTTTGCCCAATCAGGTTATGATCGGGAAGATAGCAGCGACACAGCTATGACGTCAAGCCGGAATGTACCATAACCAGCAGATGTGGGTTTGCTGTCTAAGCAAACACCGACGTTGCCGTTTAGAGCTCTTCTTTTACTCACCACAAGCAGACAAGAATAAAACACATGGCATGAGACTAAAAAAAAACAATTTAAGCGCTTTCGTCAGAACCGAAACTCTTCACCGTTGTTCTGAAGCCTCTCTTTACAGCCTCACTAATCTCTGTGTTTTGCATGAGTTTCTCCACGCTAAGAACGTCAAATCTAGTGATTCCATGGATGTGGAATTTGTACAAACTTGTAAAGAAATCGTTACCATAATTCCCATCAATCTGTACAATCATAGATTTGATCAGCACCTTCTTGAGCCAGCTAGGCACTTCAACATGTTGCGTAGCATCATCGTTGAGATCGTAGTGTAATTCCAAGACCTTGGTATATTTATCCCCTCTCTGTTCGTTTGCGAATTGGGTGTGTTCTTGTACAAAGGCGTCGTCATCGCTTTGCACGTAAACAGACAAGACTTTTGGACATGACGTCAACAGAGCACTATTGAATACTCTCTTGTGCTCGTATAGGAACTCATCCATATAGATAGGTTCCAAGAATTTGATACCGATGGAGCCATTAACGTCTTCAGTTTTCCAAAACCCATCATTCTGGGTCAAGACGATGAAGGGAGAAGTAGGGTTGACGTCATCCCAGTTATCTGGATCTTGATTGTCATAGCCATTGGTGTTGTGGTTCTTTGTATTTGAGCTTGGTGTTGAAAACATGCTTAAAAGCCAAGACTTTGATTTGGTGCGTGGTTTAAAGGTTTTAGAGGAGAGATAGTTGATGATACGAGCACCGTTTGAGGATTGTGCATAATCCACTTTATCCTGTTTAACATACCCCGAATTAGAAATCAGCTTTTCCGGTATTTCCTTTGGTCGTAGCGATCTAGTTGTTAGCTGTTTGATCTCATCAATCAATTTCCTCTTATTCTCTTGAAACTGTAAGGAGATCAATTTCAAGATCTCTTCTCTGTTCATAAATCCAACCTTGGAATGAATAATCTCCTGTGTATAGTCTGAAATGAAGCCTTGTAGGTTCAACTGGAACTGTCTCTGTATGTCATTCGAAGATAACGAAGACTTGATATAGGACTGTAGATAATCTTTGAACTCTGGTAAGAGTTGAACGTTCTTATCGTCGTCTATAATCACTGGTATTTTGGACAATTCAACTTGGATATCATCCAAAGAGAGTGAATTCAACTGTGAAAGCAAAGCTTCGTTGGACCTCTTGATATCATCAACTTGTTGATCTACCTTCTTAAACTTTGATGAAACTTCATCCATCTTGAGATCGATGTAGTTCCGCAAGTCTTGAAATTTGGACTTTTGCCTGTTGTTCAACTCATTGATTTGCCATTGCAAGTTATGTATCGATTTGGTTATATCACCAAACGTTGAAACGTTCGACACAATCTGAGTAGAACGGTCTGAAATGTTCCACACGGAACTCCATATAAGCCAATTCACCACCAAGATTGAAATTGATAGCAATGTCAAAAGCCAGTGTTTCTTCAGTTTGAATATTGATCTAAGCACCAGTTTAAGCAATCGATTGGGTGATTGCTTTATCTGAGGTTCATAGTTGTCAACATAATCATCATCATCATCGTCGTCGTCGTCTTCATCATCGTAGTCGTCTTGGTCTTCATCATCGTAGTCATCCCTATCGTAGTCATCCTCGTCAAAAAGTGTCTCTTTCAAGCTCTCCTCTTCTTCTCTTTCAGCAGCCAACTTGTACTCAACGTATTTTGCATTCAACAGCTTCACATCGATCTCTGAAGGCAAATCGTCAGACATTTTCTCGCTTTAGGATTTAACAGACTATTGGTGTGAAGTTGTGTGTTTTGTCTACCTTTCCGAGGTTTCTGGCTTTGTTTACTTTTACGGTTTTATGATTTTAGTTTTGTTTCGTGTTTTTTCATTTATCTGTGACTATGTAGAACGCGTTTTGTGATTATTCCCAAGATGGTCAGATGGTAGTGATCAGGGTTTAGTGGTCAGCGGTTAGTAGTCAGCGGTTAGTAGTCAGCGGTTAGTGGCCAGCGGTCAACTAGAACAAGTGATCCAAAGTGGCCAGCGGCTAATCGTTCTTATTTTTAAATTGTCAGCGGTTAGATCAATAACAACAGGATTTTTGAATATATAAACAGGCACATTCCCGACCAAATAAACTAAAAAAAAACAAATTAAACCATCTTCAGAACTTACACTGATTCCAACTGTTTAATCTTCTTCTTAACCGCTTTAATCGCTTCTCTCCTTGTATACGTCTTTGTCTCCCCATCGATTTCAATCTCAACGTCTTCAGATGGATCAGCCTCTGCCGTTGTCCAGAATTCCCGACCATCTCCATCAAGCGGCGCTAAGACCTGTGTGGTAGTTGGAGATTCTAAGAACACAAGGATCTGTTGGTATTCAGAGAGCTCCTCCTTATCCATGGCGTGTTGCTACTGTTGTTGCTGTTCGGTGATTTGCGTGTTAATGGCGGTTCTCTTTTTACAAAGAGAGATTTTCATAGAGGAAAAAGCCGTCTGTCTGCCTATTTCCCACGCTTTGTTCGGGGTTTCCTTGTTTTATATAACGTGGGAATTTTTACAACTTTGAACAGAAAAACTCACCACATAAAGTCTTGACAACTTACTCATATAAACATGTTCAGAAATCCACTAAAGAGATCCCTCCATACAGTGATTAATGACTCCTCAAAGGGTACCATTCCACAATCTTGGAAAGATTTACCAACAAACACTGGTGCAGGATTGTTCATCGAGTATCCTAAATTTGAACCGTTAGGAACACCTCCAACGTTGCTTCATGTTACACTACCGCCTTCAACTGTACTCAATTGTCGTTCCAGATCTCTAGTCGCTGCAAATGGATCATTGGAGAAGTTATCCTCGAAATTGAGTGTCTTGAATCTTTGGAAGGGGAAACCACTCTTGTATAACGAAATAACATCAACATCACCATTGTCTCTGATTCTTTCCGATAAAAATGGATTCTTACACTTGCCATTGACTGAGAACCAGACCTGGAACGTTTTGAATACAGATCATATAACTGGATGGTATGGTACTCTGCAGATTAACAGCCAAATTCATGGAGTTCAGGTAACGTGTCAGTCAAGAGGTGATTTAATCTTGAACGGTTCAAGACAAATTTTCACTTTGGAATTGACCAATGATGAACAACTCTTTGTTAATCCTTCTAGTATCGTTGCTTATCAAAGTGAGAATGCAACAAGTTTCCACAAGTTGAAACTCTTGGATTTTCCAAAGTTTGGGTTGTGGAATACAATAACTTTGAATGCACAAAAGTTGTACGAACGTCTGGTTCCAAAGCAAGAACTCACCACCACCAACGTTACAGCTGAGTCTAAACCTGAAGATGCCAAACTGGTTGAAGTCCACAAGCCAAATGTTTTTGATAGATTCAAGCAGCGGATATCCATGGAATTGGTTAGTCTATTCCTAAAAAATAGACTACTCTACGAGATCAAAGGTCCTGCAAAGGTTATCGTGCAAAACGATTTCCAAACCAACTACTCTGACACATTTACAAAAGACCAACTGAGTAAGATATACCAAGATATAAAGTAGCAAAATTATATATACAATACATATTTGATACTCAAGGTGTTCTTTACACGAATCCACCCAAGGTATAACCTACAATGGCACCCCCATATGCACCACCAATGATAGGTAATGGCCAATTCTGCCATGGTCTATCCCAGTCCAATGGAATAGCAATGGCACCTAACCAGGCACCAATGGCAATACTGGCAAAGTACTTGTACAACAACGGTTGACGTCCAATTCTCAAAGTTGCAATGATGATCGGGAAAGATAACAATGCCATGTGCGATGCCAGGTATAAAGTCTCCCATGTGTACGTTGTGAAAGGAGCTCCAAATAGCACCAACGCAACGTATAGAGGGATGATCAGCATAAAACTGGCAACTAGCCCTATAAGCATGGCACTATACTCCTTAGCGATGGAGAAAGTCAGTTGGCGTTGTTTTGACTTACGTGTTTCATAAATCGAAGAGTTGAACACAACAACGTAGAGCAATTGTGACGAGAGCAATAACACCAAGTGGAAGTTCAACAAGGGAATAACGTTTCCAGGTGAAAGATCACTTTTGAACATAGAATAGAAAATATAAATCAAGTGGATTGGAACCAGTTTGGGGGAGAACTTTAATTGATACGTTGGATCATCCGTTGTGGGCGATGACTTGACATCGTTAAAAGAAACTGTTTTCTTATTCAATGGACGTTTGGACATGGTTTTCTCTCTATCTATAGGCCAATGTAATGAATGTTGTCTTGGAATCACGATCAAACCAGAGATACGCGCTTCAAACCCAGTAAGAAACGATACAATTGGTTCAAAATAATGGAATAGCCAAAGTTTGAAGGAGAGACATGATGCCCTCTCTACCGAGATCGTTAGTTGCTGACTAAGCATATTGCTGGTGTTCGGATGTTTTCGCTTTGCTAGAGCCACTTTTGAATTATACAAGGGCTCGCAACCATGAGACATTATGCCATGTTAAGAACGCATTACATGACAAGGCCCAAGATCAACAATGATGGAAACTAGCAAGAAATCACCAACCATTGCTAAACTCTATGGATTTAGGTATGGCAGCTGGAATATACGGTAAAACCTACTGTTGATGAGGCTAGTTTGTATTGTCTTATAGGTGGAATGGCTTGCTAGGAGTAGTATCAAACATCTATGGCATTGTTTTTTTGCCATACAGTGTGGAATACGATATCAATACTTTAGGAATGACTGGCATATGAAGGCAAGAATAGTCGATCAATGATTCTGACCTAGTGCCCCATGGTTTCAGAGAGTATACCAACAGATAATCCGAGATCCATGTAAATCACTAAGAAGCATGCGAAAACAACCACCGCCAACCAAGGATCCCAAGTCTCTCAAACAGTGCGTATCAAGTGGTTATCAGAGAGTTATGGCCTTACTTCTTAAAGTATAAGACTGAATAACATTAAGTCCTTGAGAAATGACTGAACAGTATATGACAATGACAATATTACCCGTGGAATTTTTGACCAGAAACCGATGGCTTTGAATAGCTGTTACCACCTGCTAGTCACATCAATCCCTGTTTTACCGTTGTAAATCCATGTGTTAATGGCTAGTGTTGTACTCTGTATATGAATGACCAGATGTGATTACAGAAATTCTCCACCAACCAGCTCTGATCAGGAAATAATGGCTTCAAAATGTGAATTTCAGATCAAGTAGTCAAGCCAAAACCATATGTCATCAATGTTGGGGAGCATAACTGCAAAGAGCAAGTGACACCGTCATGATGAGCATGTAACATGTGGAAATACTCATTCTAAGTCAAAGGTTCTGACCGGGAACAAGTGAGCTCAAATAGGCATCACCTCTTGCAAGCTGTCAAGCCACTCTTGGATAGCAGTCCTCTTTGAATTCTATCAACCAAACATCTCAGTGTTCTGTGAATGACTAAACAACTTGTAACGACAACTATCACCAACCAATACGTTCTGACCGGGGAAGAATGGCATGCAACAGTTAATGTCACTTGTTGGTAGTCATGTCAACACTTTGTAATTTAACTCTTGCAGATACAACAGAATGCAACGCCAGCACCCTGACACACACTGCACAGAAATGACAACAGTTGTTCTCAACTGTGGGCCCAGAACATGAGTCACCAGCCTCGTACAATCATCATTAGCATTATCATCTACTATCAAGACCCCTCTGGTATTGTTCATCCAAGTATAACGTCAAGCAGTGTCAGTAATGAGGGTCATCTGTGAAGACATATGACAACAACCGTCATCAATAAAACACCCCGGACCAAGACGCGATGATCTGAAACTGAGAATGCCAATATATCCCAAACATCACACTTCAGTGTTGGCTTTCTGTTGGCTTTCTGTTGGCTTTCTGTTGGCTTTCTGTTGGCTTTCTGTTGGCTTTCTGTTGGCTTTCTGTTGGCTTTCTGTTGGCTTTCTGTTGGCTTTCTGTTGGCTTTCTGTTGGCTTTCTGCTGGCTTTCTGCTGGCCTCTTGGTGTTCATATCCGACCTATGGTATGCGACATACATCACCCACAACTGGTGTGATAATTCCAAAAGTTTCATACAAGCCATGGCTTGGTTATCATCTTCAATACCGACAGAAATCATTGATAAAACCTTCACAACTCATCACACAACCTTCACAACTCAGCACACAACCTTCACACACAATCATAACAAAAGTGGAGCATCATATATCAGTGTACCATATATTGCTATGGTAATGTCAGTCAACATCAAGGTTGAGCTCTGTTTCCCCTTTGTGGTTTGAAACTGTAGTAACGCGTTTGCCAAATCACCTCGGTAACCAAACAGTAATACGTCCATTCGTGTTAGGCCCAGTTGAGAAAGCCAGAGAGAAAATGTCCTCTCTGTATATGGTGCTTGCTTATTGAAGGGGTTCAGGGTATCCAGGGTAACCAAGGATGAATATTACAGTGCTTTATCCAAGAATCGTTGTGTTTTTGCATAATAATGACCCGTGTTTGCTGAGGAACAGAGCTGATTTACACAGTGCTTCCACTGCTCTTGTACGACGAGGTGATAAATAACCCTTTCATGTTTAATTCAGTGGTTGATTAATCCCTGGCCATGGTATTTAATCCTGATGTCAATAAACTAACCACAGGAGTAGTTGAATAAGTGATATATACTCTTAATATCAGCTTTAAAGCCAGTTTTTAACTGCAGTTTGGCATCACCTTTGGGGGGGGTGGTGTGTTGATCCCATTTGAGAGAAGAAATGTATTGAACAAAGTTAGGCAAGACTTCCTATTACAGAGCCTCTGTAGGGTGAAAATCCACTCTGAATATTGCTGTGTCATTTTAAGGGCAAAGAGAACTAGTCAATCAGGGGATAACACAGTAATATGAGAATTTACAAGTCTGGTATGACCAAAACAAGTCACCACTTAGATATCCTATTCTTCTTCTGCTAGATGAATGAACCAACAAGTTTGAATTCAAAAGACGGTCATACAGTACAACAGCTCCGTTCTGTGAGTATGTACTAAGTGTTTTGAAGGTCTTCCATAGTGGCCGAGAGGTTACTCAAGTGTACTCCAAGAAATAGAAAACACATATAGTAACAAGGACTGCACATGTTATGACAGTGAAGATCACCATCTACAGCACTCATTTAAGAATACAGATGCTTATCGCTGTGATATATACTCTATAGGAACATTTCATTTGAAGTAAAACATCATCATGAGGTGAGTAATCATCCATCAGTCATACGCTGATGAGCTTCTCTATAATGACTCTTTAGTGTGTACCTCCAAGGACGAGAGAGAGTGACATTAGTATCGAACATATAAAGACGTTAGGAATACCATATCTCCCTTCTGAAAAGTGATTCATCACGTAGAGTCGGAATCTAACGCGGATAAGGTATTCGTAAGAAATTAGTACTTGCAAGATCAGTAGATGAGGTAGATATTTGAAGGACGGATTCACCACTTGTACTGTATGATCCCAAGGTGTCTCTTGTTTACTTCAACTTTCTCGACAAATAGCTCATTATAGTGTACGAGTTTTCAACGCTTCGACAACTATTGTATTTTACTGGTGATTCCAGCCACTTTCTCTCCTCAGATATGCTATCAAAACGCTGATGTTGGACATCTACGCCTTTGTTAAGTCTCATACACTTGCTGCATATTCAGACAACTAGACATTTACCGCAAGATATGCAAAGACAAATGTTATGATATTGGGCGATGAGCCATACGAGCTACCCAGTCTAATACAAAACTCCTGTAAATGATATACGGTTCGACTTCAACTCATTCTCATGGCAACTAACCAGTGTTTTCAAACATCACACAGAATTCCGTTCTAAAAATGGCTCTAATACATGGATGAGCAAGATTGAATTCACAAAGATCATCACGGTGTAAAAACGAACCAATGCATACGTTGAGTGCTTAAAACACAAACGGCTATTATACATACATTGTCCTCTACAGAATATTTCCACTGTAGTTGGTCTTGAAAGACGTTAAAGAGCCTCAAACGTGGAACAGCACACAGCGAGCATGGCTACTTGGAAGATTAAACGTCTGTAATGAAACAAGTGGATGTAAATAGCATGGGAGTGCATTGGAGATCGTGATGTTTTACTTAATAGTTTCATATTACGAGGAGCGTTGTTAATTATGAAGGTTTGATGTGTAGATCTTTGGTCAGTAAGCTCGGTGTTTTGATTCCCGCTTAACCCACAAGCTTGGTTGCTATTCAAAACAGATAAAAGATCCATAACGATAAAACTTGTATAATCGATGGGTGGTAGATCTCGTAAATGGGCAAAAATAACTAGTAAAAACTACAAATGACGGTCCAAACTATATGCCATGCCTTGTAAAGTAATATTTCGGTATACAGAAAAGAAGGAGAAACAGATACAATATAGGGCTAATTCCACTGGAAAAAAAAACAGTAATGATCAATGCGTATACAACATGTTTGACGTTTACTGTTCAAACTGAAAGTAACTCAACGTTTGAACCAAGTACGAAGTTAGACATACATGTTACATACTGTGTGTATGTCGCTTACTGTAACTCCACGCTAACACATGCACACATGCACGCAGCGGAAAAGGCTATATGGGCAACTTTCTAAGAGCTTAGGATATCTGATTTCCACCACCGGTATACAATAGCTATGAAAAAAAAAAGCTTGAAAAGTAACTGTGGTATGACCACTCCTTAGAGAAATATATCTAGTATATTGTGCCTACTGCCAAGGTGAAACACTGACTCAAGTTGCTGGTGGAGTCAACCGTCGATGAGAATGAGCCCTGGTTCCTAAGCACCCAACTCCTCCTACAACTCTGTCTAAACCTGTGATTCGAAACTTCCAACATATCGTACCCAGCAGCTGAATAGTGAACTTTCACAACTTTGTTGGACACCTCGCCCTGGATAAGCTTAGATGAGTTCATCAAACACGGGTATGTGTATGTTGGTGTCGGAATCATGTGCATTTGATGTGTACACAAGTCCACAATTTACGGCGATTAGGTCTACATTCAGACTGTAAATTCAATGGTGTGCACTTGTAGATATGCACCTGTGGGCCTTGTTAACTTTGTTATAGCAAAAAAATAACTTCTGACACGTTGCATCAACAGCACAATCTGTATTGGCTGCATGCCTGTTTGGAGACTTTAGAGGGAACAAAACGGAGGTTTCGTGCTTATGTACAATTTTTAACACACACACGCTCCATCGTAATCTCTGTGAGGGTTTTGTTTATGTCATCAAGAGTTCTCCTATTATTTGCCCCCCCCCCCCGTTTGGCCTTTGTAGTTTTACTCAGAGGAACACACTCATTTTAAAATCCTTGACTTTGAGCAATTATAACCTGGAGGAGGAACAAGACACCTTGGTGGTTCTGATTCCCTCTTGTCGATGGCATGTGTAACGACTTACTTTTGAAATTGTTCACTTTGCCAAACGACACCAGTGATGGCCTAATGCTCCTTGTCTTTTTAAACCCTTCTGTTGCCCTTAAAGGTTTCAATTCGCCACTATTGTTTAGTTGTAATTTGCACGCGCAATCAATCTCAAGGCCGTGAAAACATTGTCCATTGTTGTACAGAAGCTTCCTCGTTTAAGATTTAGGTGGTTTATTCTATCATCAGCCCCGGAAATGATCAAAAAAGATCATCATCATGATAATCCATCCCCAAACGCTGTCAAGATCGATCAAAAAGCACTCCGGCAAGGCTGGCACTACTACTAGTTAAAGTCCTACAACCTTATAAGTCACACATACACATATGTGTCTACGTAGGATATGTAGGCATACGATCATGTATAGCACAACCTAGAAAAATAAAACGATGTTGCTTCTCATGGATCCACGTCATGGCAAGTTGGTGCTTCAACTCTTAACAAGGCCTGAGGTGAATAAAAGGGACACATCAAGCTAAGAAAAAAAAGAGAGAGACATAAATTGCAGATGCAGGTTGAACAAAGGTGCTTTAGACTACATATACTCAAACTAAGAGTTCCATTTGGAATATTGTGCAATTATGGTTGATATCCAGGGTGTGTTGTTGTTGGTTCGCACTGTCTAAGTTTGTCCCCTATTGTAGCTACGAATGTTCTTCTCAAGTCTCAAGACTAGTCCACACGCTACAGTTTGGAGCATCCTACAGTGTAGTGGGCATTTGCTCGTAGACTCGCACGTTCCTCGTGCTAAAGATAGGGCTGTATGGCTGAGGTCCTACAAATGACCAGTGGAACCCAACAAAGAACAATCTTCGAACCATGCTGCCATACCAGCGAGATTATATTTGGATAAACACTCCCTCCACCACCTGCCCTATGTACAGTGTGCTATTCATTCCACCATGGTTGAAAGGAACTACGGTGTAATGCGTGATATACAAAACTGATTAGTGAAAAGCTCTGGCCTTAAGTCAGAAACGATTGCTACAACAGCTTCCAACCATGTCACAATGCTAAGGCACCACCTCTCGTCCACAGAGAACGGACTTCCGTCACAGATAAACACGACGCTTCCGTTTCCTGGGATGTAGTCAAGTTGAAACAGGCCCCGCAGGCCCCGATTATATACCTTTCACCGTTCGGACTCTGCTCCGGCACGGATTACAAATCCATAATCCAAACCCTTCTCTTCCCAAAGGAAGAAAGTACGCCGAAAGTGCCTGGAAGCAGCGCAATGCAAATCGCCTTTGCAAGATTTGAGCTGCGTCGCCTGCTCTGCGTGCCAATGCACATCGGGTTGTTTCTTCAGCGTGTCCAGAGAAACAAGTCCATGGCCTAACGTGTAGATACTTTTCGCTTCTGTCTGTTAGGTCAATGCCAAAAACACAGTTGTCTTGACTACATGGGAATTGTTTCAGAGCCCCTCTGTCTCTTGTTCATCTTTGGATATAAAACAGATCGCATCTGCTGTTTTTAACTACGCTTGAGGAAACTATTGGTTCGGGCGTGTTTCGGGTTCCAGGATTAATAGATGATTCCATCTATCAGTCACAATCAGATGATGCAGATGAGTTACTGTATGAATTGCCATACGACAAGTACGCCTATGTGGAGACGACTCAATGACAGCGCAACTGGCTTACCGGTAAACCTATGTAATGCCTGCGGCCTGTATTACAAGACCAAGGGTATCCATAGGCCTAAAGTCCTGGTAACCAAGAAGTCACAGTTGGAGAAGTATAAGCAGATTATGGATTGCGTTTCCATGGAGTTCAATGATCCAGGCCAAACCAAGATTGTTCAAGTACATGATGACGACTTGAACAACGCTAATTTGATCAGCTGTTCTAATTGCAACTGTATCAACACCTCGCTTTGGAGGAAAGACCCTAAGGGAAACAATCTCTGCAATGCATGTGGGTTGTTCTTCAAGAAGAACGGCATCCATAGGAAAACCAAGCACGAAGATAAGGGAATATTCATCGAGATTGATCAAAAACTCATAAAGTTTAACACAGTGAAAAGACGTAAGAGAAGGGTAACGAACAGTCAACCCCGTGATTTTGCAAGTCATCGAAGATCTTCAATGTCTATGAATAACACTACAACGGTTTCACCAATCCCTATCACCTTTACACCACAGTCACTTCCAAGTATACAGATGACACTGCCGCCTTCTAACTTTCAACATCATCAACATCATCAGCAGGTTAATCATGCAGTTCCGCACTATAAACTTGTGAGTGAACCATTTTATAGACAGTCAACAGTGGTCAATGTTTCTCGTTCGAGTTCGTTGTCCTCACCACTACAACAACTCGGTGCTATTGAAGGAGTGTCTCCTCTTCAACTACAGTGTCCTCCACCTCCAGAGTGTTTTCCGCACTCTCTTCGACAACCACTTCAACCACAGCAACATTCTGGTATGACTGTTTCAACACACCCAGAAAGCTCAACGGTTCATAGAGTTCCACCGCCTCCATTACAACAACAGGGACCAATGATGCTCTCATACCAACCAGCCGGTGAACAACGCCAGTACGACCATCGTCCAAGCAAAGTATTAGTATCTGGCTCTTCTGCTTCTCAAAACTCATCATCTCTCTCAAACTCGCGTCTTCCCCCGATTTCTGCCCTTCTCAATGAGATTGACAGACGCTGAACTGTACGGCCCTAATGTAGGACAAGCCAAGAACTGTAAAGTTATGATAAAAATCTATTACTGAACAATACTTTATGAACAATCATCAGAATCAAAAAAAAATAGTATATGTGTTGAATCTTTGCGATGAGTAACATCTGTATACTTGTGCGCGTAAGGAAAGTGTATCAAGCGTGAGCTAGAATAATGGAAAGATTAGAAATTTAGAGCATCGAATCACTGGTGATGATACTTTGCTACCTCTGTTTTGTTCATCAATGCAAGAATTTCCTCATGTTTTGAGGTGAGCGAGGTACTGGATTCATCTAAAGCGGTGGTGGATGCTAATACGTTTTTGCTCTTTCAATCTGTCGTCTGAAATCACCAAGACGATGACTAAAAAAGATCACTCACAACGTACTTTTGAGACATTACCAAGACCTGAAACTTCATTTTCGGATCTTTCGCAGTCAATAATACTGCACATCTATATGTAAGCTGGCCCGATCTGAAGATTTGCATGTATTAAGTTAGATAAGCACCAAAATCAAGACTTGTATATGTACATTTGCTATTTGGACTCTTACTGTCTACCTTGTGCCTAAATTTGCGCCGTAATCCGATCACAATGCTCTGAGAACCACGTTCTTACTCTACATTCGGTAAAAGTAGGAGTTGATGACGTTGATGATCGTGAGAGCACTGTCAATTAGGTTCAAACTACTACATGCTGCACCCACTGCACCACTCCGATGGCCAAGGAACCTTCTTTGTCGTCAAAGTATGGTCCCCATCAGCTCTTCCCTATGGAGGTAAAGTAGTCTACAACCTAATACTGGCTAATAATGTCTTGGACTCAAAGCCGTCTGGTGGAAAAGTGAATCAAGGTAGCTTTACTGAGCCTCGGATGCAGTGTAAAGGTCCCACGTTAGGCCAAGAGTTAAACAACTCGCTTTGCAGAGCAGCCAGGACAACACGCAATTTCTCACACAGCGATTGGGAAGTTAACGCCGCCTAACTCCTTCAGGTCGGGGTTATTTTAGGCGACAGCGCGAAAAAAATGCCAGAAATCTTCTGCGCATTTGTTTTCTGTTTTCTCTTTTTTCGGAGTTGTTCCAGAAGTTGGGTGAGTCTGATTATATAATGGCTTATGTAATGACACATCCGTACACCACTTTGATTTTTTTCCGTAGTTTTTTTTAACCCTCTCCCTCGGTTTTTGTTCTACGGATTTTCTTCAGCAGCCCACAAAGTCTACATTTTGTGTTTACTTTTTGAATTTCAACATCAACATCAAAATCATCATCATCAACAACAACAACAACCGACTCATAAACACGGCGGCTGAGCTAATTGATAGAGCGGTACGATGGAAGTTTATGATCAGGTTGTCAGTCCCTCGACAGTGACACATTCCACAGTGGCAAACTTCACGTCTTTACAATACCAAGACCTCATTGTGATTAAGAATACGTTGTTGCAAGTGTTTCGTATAAAGGATGATAGATTGGTGCTGTTTGATGAATTCACCTTACAAGGACAAGTTCTCGGTGTAGAGCGTGTTAAGGTTAGTGGGTCGAAGTACCATAAGCTTATGTTACTCACGAAGTTTGCCAAGGTGAGTATTGTATCGTATAACATGACAAAACGGTCTCTGGAGACTGAATCATTGCATTACTACGAATTGGAATTCAAAAGACTACATACCAACGGCTTATCGGAGGCATCTCTTAGAATGGATACGAACTATAGGGCGGCGTTGTGTTTCCATAAGGATATTCTGGCGTTTTTACCGTTGGCGTCTTCTGAAGATGACCTCGAACTCGACGAAACCG
Source organism: Williopsis samutprakarnensis (assembly GCA_030569715.1). NCBI lineage: Eukaryota > Fungi > Ascomycota > Saccharomycetes > Phaffomycetales > Wickerhamomycetaceae > Williopsis > Williopsis samutprakarnensis. Next base: position 26,784 of record JAJMLQ010000174.1, read on the forward strand.
TTCAGCAACATTCAGCCGAATTCCTTTTGAAATCTACCATCATTCCATCTTCAAAACTGGACGCATCCATACACGATATCATTGATTGTCAGTTCTTGCACAACTATAGAGATCCAACGTTGGCTATTGTTTATAACGAAACCCCAGCATGGGTAGCTGATTTGGCAATCCATAAGGATACCGTGAATTTGGTTGTGCTGAACCTGGACTTGGCCACCGGATCTTCAACACCAATTATCAACTTGGAAAATTTACCCATGGATATATGGAGTGTTAAGTCACTTCCAGGTAATGGGTTCTTACTCATAGGTTGCAACGAGATTATCCATGTTGATAACTCGGGAAATACCAAAGGTATAGGTGTGAATGAATACTACAAAGATTGTACAGATTTCAAGTTGGACGACCTGTCATCTCTAGATGTGTTTTTGGAAGATTGTCAGGTTGAAGTATGTGATAATTCTGTGATTATCGCTGATAAGCAAGGTGGGCTTTTCAATTTGACATTTCAAAAAGATGGTAAGTCTATCAGAAAACTTCAAATGTCAAAGTTGGAGAGCCAATTCTCAATGAGCTATCCTTCAACTGTGACTAGAATTGGGGATTATTTCTTCTTTGGAAACTCAACTAGTGATGCTCTCCTATTGAAATCGAGAAAAACTGATTCTGAAAATGAACAATCTTTGGAAAAGAATCAACGAGAAGACAAAGACAAACAAGATGATATCAGCATGAGCAACGATGATGAAGATGAAGATCTATATGGTGATGAAGAAGACACTAGCTCAAATGAATCTGTCCAATTTGATAAAGTAGATTCCTTGTTCAACAACGGACCAATCATTTCTTTTACACTGGCACGTTTATCACCGGAGCCTTCCTCCCAAGGGTTGACCAATCCTAACTACAATGAACTATCCATTGTTGGTGTCAACGGTGAGAACTCTGCAGGGAGAGTGACATGTTTTAACCCAACGCTCCAACCGAAAATTCATTCCACACTCAAATTTCAAAACATCACGAAATGTTGGAACTTGTTGAATAAGTATCTAATAACTACCGATTTGAACAACTTCAAGAGTGAAATCTTTTTGATCAATGACAATTTCAAGAACTTTCAGAGCTTGGACTTCAAGAACAACAATATCACTGTTAGCATTGAAGTTTTCACATCGAAAAAGAGAATTGTTCAAGTATCTTCGTCGAATATTTACATCTTTGATTACACTTTTAAAAAGGTCCTGCAAATGAATGCTGATTTTGAAATATTACATGCAAAGTTGTTGGATCCATACATTATCTTAACCTCATCAAATGGTGAGATAAGAATTTTCGAAGTTGATTCTAGAGGTCGAAAGTTGAACAAGGTGAAATTGCCAAAGTCTATGACCGATATAATTTTGACCTATGGTACAGTATCAAACACATCACTACTTAACACTGGTCAGAAGAGGAGCCAAACAGATAAGAACATCGATGTTTCAAATCCGGTATTCCTGGTAACCACTGTTAATAACCAGATTTTGGCGTTCAGACCAAATCATAATGAAGAGGTGTTCCAATTTACAGACATTCATAAACTTATTGAAAATGGGGAGGTCATTCCCTTTCAAAATGTTGATGGATTAGTCCCGGATCCTTTCTTCAAGCAGGTTGAACTTTTAGCACTTGGTGATGAATTCAACAAAGAGGAAATACTTACGCTATTGACTATTGGTGGTGAAGTCATTAATTATAAGTTACATGGGAGTCATTTCAAAAAGGTTGAAACCAATGCAATTACTGGAGCTCCTGAAAATGTTTATCCTCAGTCGACTATTCTTGAGCGTAAATTGATTCCATTTCAAACAAACGGTTACAATGTGCTCTTCGTCACCGGTAAGCAACCATATATCGTGATAAAGACAAGTCAATCGAATCCAAAAATCTTCAAATTTACGCATACTTCTCTCATCTCGCTATGTTCATATGATGATAAGATCATGTTCATCGATGGTGACAAGAATGCAAGAATTTGTTCGATTCCATTCGGTCCAACTCACGATTATACGAACAAACTTCCAATTGATATATTTCCTATTGGTAAGACAGTTAACAATATTGCCTTCCATGAGACATCTAATTTATTGGTTCTGTCGTCATTAAAAGATATTCCATATGATGCTAAAGACGAAGAAGGAAATCCAATTGTCGGTACAGAAGATAAACGTAAAGCTACAAGTTTCAAGAGCTCATTAATTCTTGTTGATCCTACCAATTGGGTCATATTCGACGAGATGGAATTTGACGATGATATTGTGGTAAACTCTGTCAAATCACTTCAATTGATTGTTTCTTCCAAGTCCAAAAAACGGAAAGAGTTTATCGTTTTAGGAACTGCAAAGTACAGAACCGAAGACTTAACCGTGTTGGGTGCCTTCCAACTGTATGATATAATTTCTATTGTCCCTGATCCTGATAAGCCTGATGTTGATTACAAGTTGAAAGAGATTGTGAGTGAGGTGGTGAAGGGGGGTGTAACAACTGTCACTGAGATTAGCGGAAGATTTTTGGTTTCACAGGGTCAAAAGGTGTTGATTAGAGATTTACAACAGGACAATTCTACTGTCCCTGTCGCTTTCAGAGATACTCCAACAACATTATCAGATTCTAAATCTTTTGAGAATCTGGTGTTGGTGAGTGATACTTTAAAGAACATTATGTTCTTAGGATTTGACGCTGAGCCTTATAGGCTTTTGTTACTGGGTAAGAGCCTGGAAGATTTGAATGTTTCAAGTTGTGATTTCCTTGTGTCTAACGGTGAAGTTCATTTCCTTGTTGCTGACCATGAAGGGACCTTACACCTTGTATCTTACGACCCGGATGATCCAAAGTCTCTTAGTGGACAGAGACTTATGAATAAGACAACATTTCATATCAATACACTTACAACAACCATGAAACTGGTGCCTAAACACGAGGAGTTCAAGCAGACAAGTGATAGTTATCAGGTCATCGGTGCCAACGTCGATGGTTCGATATTCAAAGTCACTCCTATTGACGATCAAACGTACAGAAGGTTCTACATACTGCAACAACAGCTGAGCGACAAAATTGGCCATCACTGTGGGTTGAATCCTAGGGCCAATCGTTTACAATTCAGGGACGCTGGTGTTAAACCAATTATTGATTTTGGACTTATTCGACTCTTTGTTCACTTAAACATTGAGAAGAGACTCCAATTTAGTGTCAAAGTTGGTAAAAGAGCATACGCTGAGATTTGGAGAGACATTGTTGAGATTGAAAATACTCTAAAGAACCTTTGCGAATAGAACGATTGTTTTGACTGTGTTGATGTATAATTCATTGTAGGAATTTGTAGGCGGAAAATACCGGCCATGAAAAAAAAATTGTCCGATGAGACATCAAAAGAACTGGGACATAAGGAATTGGGATATAAAGAACTGGGACACAGAGAACTAGGACACAGAGAAAGATGGCATCACAGACACAGAGCTCCACAGTGTTACTGACAAGACTTCTGTCTCAAAAGGAACAATCCCCTTTAGTGGTAATTCTCGATACAATAGCACAGTCCTCGTTATATCTTCAACGAGAATTCATCCACCATAAGCAAGATTCAACAATTGTGACATTGGTATCTTTCGAGACCGTGGACAGCCCACAATGGGCCGATAACTTCATAGAGGCCCAAGATAAGCCGTTAAAACGTATTGTCGAACTTGTGAACGAAAGCGTTGATCCTCAAGGTAAGAATCTGGTGATTATCGATGCTATAAATTACGTTCCAAACTATAAGCTTACGCAGTTCATGACATCCATTTCGAGGCCTAATATCACGGTGATTGCAACCTTCCATACTTCATGCCCTGAAGAAGAGCATCGTCAATACAGCAACTATCCGTCTAGCTATACGCTATTGACGTACATTGCGTCCTCAATCTTTGAAATACTGCCTAATAGCCTCGACAATGAGGAGTTGGAACGACATGTTCAAGAGTTCAAGATTCCAAGCGGGCTTAATACGCAATCCTTTATGCTGAACTTGATCAACCGTCGAAAGAGTGGTCGTTCTTTGTCCTATAAGTTCCAAATAAACACATCGACACACGAATACTCGCCAATTGTTGATAAACCACAAGAACATGTCGATTCTAAAGAGCTACTGAAGGACTTAACCACTTTCAACTTGACAACATCAGCAAAGCAACAAAAAGCAAGAGAAAATGTTGAGCTGCCTTATCTTGATGCGCAAAGCTTTGAAACCGGTGGAGCCATCGTCTACGAATTCGAAAAGGATGACGATTATGATGAAGAAGATCCATACGAAGATCCATTCTAATTCTCTAAGATAATAAGAATCGTATTGTGTGATATATAAACACGTAGTTGTGCTTGTAGAGACGGGGGTAAAAGAGGGAGAATATCACCACAACTCTGTCAGGCCATTCCAGTTACCAACTTTACGTCTTTCCCAATAGTTCGTTGAACCTTTGATCAACTCCCACGATAAATCATCTGATGGGTTTGACTTTACAAAGAATGAAGGGACATGAACTTGATTTGCATCTGCAACTTGTTTTCTTCTGTCTCTTTGTCTTTGTTCAAGGGATAATTTCATCTCAGATGCACCATCGACATCACCATCTTCGTACCTTCTAACATCTGGTCTCAGTCTTGAATCTGTAAATGGGATCTTACCCTTTTCAATAGAAGTGATTTGGTTCAAGTTTGATGCGTATATCGAAAACCCCCATTTGGAAGATTCGTCCCGTAACAGCTCAGATGCTTCATAAACCCTTTCATTGAACTTGGAATCGTTTCCCTTCTTTATGCTGATTTCATTGGTCCATTTGCCCTCCGCATAGTATTCTGAGTTCTTTCCTGCTTTGTCCACAACTTTAATCTTAACTTCTTCACAACGTGGAGTTGAAAACATACCACTAGCAGGTTTCTTAAATTCAACAATTGATTTGACTCCAGATGAACTTGACACTATAACGTTATTCGAAGGTTCAGTATATCTATCACCAGCAATGATATTTTTAACCAACGTCGTTGGTTGTGACCATTTCAAAATCTCACCAGTAGTTTTGAACACTAAAGACAAAGTGCCAGTATTTACAAGTTCAATGGATTTACCCCAAAACTTTTGATCTGGAGAAACACTGAAGGATAGTTCCCATAGTGAAGATTCACAGTGGAATGCAAAAATCTGTGGCTTATGGCTAACTTTCTCACCAATCATTCTAAATCCCACATTTTCATCAACAAGTTCATAGGTTTCGCCCAAGATTGGATTAAACGGCTTTCTCATATTTCTCTGTTTGGATCTAAATGAGCCTAGATTGGCAATGGCAAACGTGGCGACTTTTAAAGCTCTTAGATCTTGATTGGTCTCTGAAGCAGCCTGGTTCAGTATATTCCCATGTTCAAACATTTCAGCAAATTTTTGTAGAATGGTTAAAGGTTCATTATAAGTAACTGGCATGGATATGGTGGATAAATCTTTACCAACGTTTTTCCTCAAAAATGAAAATAAACTTGGTGGGTTTGTCGTTGAAGGTTTAACGTCATTTCTTCTCTCTATCTTTTCTAGTGGTAATGGACTCAAATCTTTTGATGCAGCACTCTCGGTCATTGCAGCCGTTGGAGCAAATTCTAATACCGATTCATCGGCATCTGATAAATCATCAACAGATATGTTACTATCCGAAGAAGTTTTCTGTCCTGGAAGAACAAGAACGTGGTTATCCAACTGATCATACTGGTCTAATTCAAACGTATCATGGGCATCGAAGTAATCATCACTTAGTATAGAACTAGTTGGAGATAGCACAGTTATGTTAATATCTTGGGAATCCAATATCGAGTTGACATAGAAAGAGAGTGATTGTAGCTGTTCTTTCATAGTTGAAATGTCCTTGTCATCTTTAGTACTCTCCAAATGAGCAAGTGTACTGTGTAAGTCATCCAATCTTTGAGTGATGATGGACAGCTCCTTAAGGTTATCACTCTTGGCCTTGTCATTTTCCTCCTTAATCTTAGTAAACAAATCGGCACTTTCCTTTGAAGAAGAAGGTAAGAACTGCGGACTTGCCATTGCGGATGTATCAGTGTTTTCTGCAGATGACTGTGAAGGTTGTTGTGGAAGCTGGGATGGAGTGCTATTAAGTTTTATGAAATCCAAGGCATTGATCCAATTGTCCCAATCTTGATCGTTCAAAGTCTTCAAGATCCAAATTTCCATACCAGAATCAATGACTATGGTATTGTCCTCTTTGAAAGCAGACACAGTGGACAAATTGATCTGCATTTCACCTCTAAACTTGTGGGTATTTTCATTGAGGTAATAACTCAACGTATTATACTTGAAGTTCAGTACAAAGAACCTCTTGGTGAATCCTTGAAGTTTCTTCCTCTTCTTTTTCAACAGATACCCTTGTAGGTATTGACCATTACGTGGGTGCAATTGACTCTGTAAGTTCACCGAAGATACCGACGTCGACAGCCTTTTAATAGCAGGCTTATTCTCAACAAAGAATTTGTTGAACAGCACCTTCTTCGAATAGCTTTTCGAAAACGTGTTGTCAAAGACAAACGCAAAGATCCCACCGTGCTCCAACTTCAGCTCCTCCTTGAACAACTCGTTTCCCTGAAGCATCCCATAGTTCTTCACCTCAACCAACTGAGAATTCCGTAACCGTTCATCCAACGGCATCGACCTCGTCGACGAGTTCCGCTTGATCTGTTGCAACGACGTAGTGGACGAATTACCGCTCTCACCCAACCCGGTAGCACCGTAGATCGTCAGAGACACTTTATCCTCCGTGGATTGGTACACGCTGAACTTGATAGACCGTTTCAAGGGCTTCAACTGAAAGATCACATGAGAACCGTCAGGAACGTGGATCCATTTCACAGCAAACGAGCGTGAATGGATGTTAATGGTTTCCATTCTTTCACGACGTTGATCCTGATGCTATCTTCTTGTTCTTAGACCAACTGTTTTGCTAACCGCCAGAGAATTGGATTTCACCGCCCAGCTTTGTTGTTGTTTGTTTACGTTTGCGTTTGTGCTTTTATTATGTGTCCGTTGTTTATTTGTTGATGAGGGAGCACTGCCTTCTGTGCGTAGTTCTGTGTGGTTGTTTGCGTGCGCGCGCTAATTCCCTTTGGCGGGTATTTGATGTCGTTGTGAGACACAGTGATCCGTTTTGTGTGTTTATCATGTGACACATCACGTGCTGCGATGTACAGTGATTTTTACCACCTTAGATATACTCAGTAGTAAGTAATATGTAATCTGTATCGTTAAATAAGGTCAATTGCTGCTATTTCCATGTCTAACGCTCTAAGAATGAGTATATTGATGTGATCATTTGCGGCGTATTGCCTTCTTGTCACATCCCAACACCAGATGCAACCACTGGTTTGCGACGCATACTGTACCTATTGTTTACATAGAGCTCAAACATCAACATCAACGACTAATACGACAGTTAACTGTTAGTATAAGTGAAAATGCTCCACTTGCTACCCACAGAGGTTATTCAGCAGATCATATTCTACATAGATGTGCCCGGACTTGGATAAATCGTTATCAATCCCAACGTTCAAGGACTCCTTATCTGATAAGACAGCGCTTATCGTTTTTAAAGAGAGTCTAAAGCATTTTTATCCACTTATTATACAGGGATACCAAACCAGTGACCTTGTGAATGGTACCACCAATGCTATAGAAAGGTTTATCTGTGCTGCTGTGCTCGGAGATTTGTCTACAGAATCTCTGAGGGATGATCTTATCAAGAAATAGGTTCAAATGAAGTATTGCTTCCCTAATATGAACCAAAGTGAAACCATCACAGAAAGTACATTGTCTTTCTTGCACAACAAGAGGCACTCTATAAATAATACTGTCTTCTTTCAGTACGCTACTGATGATTATAAGGGTTAATGTACACTGAAATTTGAAAACTATTGGAATCCTCTGATCCATAGATACCCACAGCTGAAGTCTTTAATTTTACAAGATATCGGCTTCTTTCCAAAGGCACTTGATCTTCCACATCTTGAAAGGTTGAACCTTATAGGACGTGAAAGCTTGGATACCTCAAATAGATGGGATTTACCTAGACTCACAAGGGTGGTTGTTGAAGAGACCTTCGATTCAATCAATTCTTCGATAGATTACGAAACCACGATGATTAGAACACCCAGATTGCATTTAATACGAGATCATGTATATTGGTATGGATTTCGGAATGGCAACATCAATGTTGTTTCTGTTATTCTTGAGGACCTGGTCTCATTTGAAATTGCGAATCCAGAGTTTCATTCTCTAGAGAGTGCTTTTTGAGCTCTGGTAGTGCTTTGACTCCTCACAAAGTAAGTTTACCATTGTTGACAGATGTTGAGATCAGACTTTCCGAATGTTTAAGTATATCAGAGTTGGATTTGCCCAATTTCAGAGCCTTGAATGTCTCTTCATCTGCGTCTATTAATAGTGATCATCTCTGTTTTATAGATGCTCCAAAGTTATCAAGTATGCCTTTGACTGGGTGTCATTTCAGTTTAATCATGGGAAACAATTTCCTATCTTTAACAGACGTATACCTTTGTTCAGTAATGGGACCAAAGGATAGGAAATGTTATGACTTACTTCAAAGAGTAGCAGGTATTAAAATGATATCTTCTGATCCCTGGTGCAAGTATACTCCGAATGTTCAATATTTGAGTATCTCTGATAATAAGTCATCGAATTTTCAAAACATAAAGGGATTCCAACTCCCTGAGCTGAAAGGCTATTGCATAACTTATACTTGTCACACATCGCTTAGTCCATTGGAGTTAACATGCGGACCACCGCTGCCAAATTCACCAAGACTTGAAACTATTTCCATCATGAATGTTGGGACGCAACCAAGAGATCTTAGAGATATTCAAAGGAAATACTCATCATCTTTGTTGACAATATCAATCATTGAACAACCATTGTTGAAGACTAACTATATCACCAGGTACACCTTTGACTTGAAAGATGTCTCTTTTCCAGTTTTGGAGTCGCTTTCCATGGAGATGGGATACCCGGTAACTTATAACTTGATGAACGCCAACTCCCCAAAGCTTAACTTTCTACTCTTGACATCATCATCACTCCGTGGAGTTAATAACAGCTATCCTGATTGGGATTAGTTCAATCTCGATTTCAAGGCACCTGAGCTCTGTACACTTTCTCTTAAAGATACAACTGTCGGGCCTACTCCCTGTATACGGGAGCTCGCCAACTTGAAATCGCTGAGGATACTGAATCCACCAGATCTGAATGTACACAGCTTAACCGTTGTGAGGTGTCCACAGCTGGAGGTGTTCTTATTGGAAAAGGAGACGGCAAATCAAGATGGCTCGACCTTGTTAATACATCATGATGGAAGTCTGGACAACGTCATGAACCTCGTTACTAACTACAAGTACAGCAGGCTGGAAACTACAGTCCAGTATTAGAGATTTAGGCTGTTCCAACCCTTGTCGAAGTCGTATTATTGTACGCTCTAATGTTATTACTTATCAAAATGGGCAATTGCATGTTCAATATATTGATCACCCAGAGTATACGATGATGGTACTCTAGGTGGGCCTGGCAGGATTACAAATAGCGCCTTTTGCGCCTTGGAAGACCCGGTATTGTCATGGGGTTGACGTTACACAAGTCATAGTACTCATCTTCATCCATGTCGTCATGGGTCAGATAAACCCCAGTGGTTGAATCATTCTGTGGAATGTTACTTTGGCTCTTATCAGCATTATTCCCAGTGTATTCCATGTTGACTTGATTCAACTTCATAACAGCTTCAGAACGGTCTTCCCTGTATAGTTTCTTGACGTACCTCGTTATTTTCCTAGACTGGTACTCTAGAACATCGTCATGGTCAACAAAGAGCCCGAATTTGAACCCCGTGCACAGCAAACCAACACTAGTTTCCATGTTGAAACTACTGTTATCATTCATCATAAGTGGCCAACAGTAAGGCTGATCATCGTATTCGTATCTCATCTCTTCGTCAAGAGATGTTGATAGATTACCATCGTCATTTGATACCGTGCTCGACGTTTCAACAATACCTTGGTAACACTCGTTTCGCCAAATTGATACACAACCAGTGGTGCTACCAGGGTCTTCAAACTCATTCTCCAGCTTTGTGAATTGGTTATTCTTTGTCACTGTTGTGAGATATAAAGGAATATCAGACAACCACTTGTTCACCTTCTCCTTGTGTGACATGTTTGGCGTTCCTCGTGGATCAAACCCTGGAGGGAACCGGTTTGGACGTGAAATATCGTTACTGACTCCATTAGGACCCTGTTGTTGTTGCTGTTGCTGGCCAAGATAACGTGAGCTTGGGCCATTGAAATCAGCAGACGTGTACAGCAGTGGTTGCATAACCACAAGACCAGTGTCGTTGGGCTTCATGTTCTGGCTACTCTTTGGCACTGTCTTCAACTCGGTGAATCCATCTCTGGCATGGCTGTTTGTAAACCCGTGTATCGACGTTTGAACGTGGTGATATCCCAAGGGACTGGGACCGTTATACTGCAACGCCTGTCTAATTAACCCATGTGTACCCTTGAGGTAGCCATTGTTGGTATTGGTTACATGGACACTCGCACCACCACTAGGGCTACCACGAGAGTTGAAAGCCATAGCTGGCTCCACATTCATCGCGGTACGATCCGGAGCGCACCCAACCACATGCGATCTGGAACCATTGGTGTGCACGGGTTCTTGTTCACGGCGGCGATACGGCGTAGTACTCACACTGTGTTGCATTATCAAACAATGCCAATGATCTGATTGGCGCTCTCCAGTGGTTTAAACGAAATGAAACGATACTGTGGATTATAGGTAAAAAAGAAAATGGGATGGAAATATCTAAATAACAGCTTCAATTGGGAGAATCTCCCCCTCCCTATGTCCATCTCTGTGTAACATTCAACGTATTATCACCATCATTCCCCGTGAGACAAGTTATGGGTTTGTGGTGCAAAGGCTCTTTTGTGTTCAAAACACCAATCAAAGAACCCTGAAGAGGAAAGTTACAAACACTGACAAAGCCAACGCTGAACAGATCAACGTAGGCCCGTATCTGTCATCGTAATTGGCAGCAACTTTTTCTCTGATGTTTATGACTCTCCACAAGTACATTACAGAGGCATAGATGATTGTTCCGACGGTGGTGAGGTAGAACCCGACAGAGGCGGCTAAAGAGACACGGTCTCCATAGGAGAGCAAAGCTGTTGTTGTAGCACTGAGGATCAGTGCGATAGAGATCCAACTCAGGTAGGTTCTCTCTGTTGCAAAGTACACCTTTGGCTCGACTCTGACTGGCACACAAATCTTTTTACCCGGTGGAGCCTGGAACTTGGACTCAAAGATGGTGTCCTTGGACACCTTGTAGGTGTTTTCATCGGTAAAGAAGTCTTGGATGGTATCCACGACGGTGTTATACCAATTGACAACAGGATTGGAACTTTTTGGTCTGGTGGTTGTGACGGCGTTGTTCCCTCCATTGGTCAATAGCGGAGAACTCTCTGAAACACCTTGAGTGTTTGGTTGAGTACCCTGTTGAGATGAATCACCAACGGCACCAAACTGGGTTGAAGAGCCCACTCCTGTTCCGATTGCCTCCTCTTCATCCATATACTCACCACTTGAGGTATTGTTATTGGAGTCAACGTTTCTATGGATACCAATCTCGTTAGATAGAACAGGTTTTCTAATATCAACGCCCATTTGAGGTAACCAGAATGGAATCAGATCAACACGTTCTGGCAAGAGAGAAGCACAACCGTGGATGAACTTGGAGAATTTTGGAACAGCCTCAACGAGGTGAGAAGAGATCAAATCTCTAACCCATTGAGGTGGTTCTTGACCCATTTGAGTCTGTAATTTCACCTCAAGAACAGCATAAGGGAATCTTTCAACATCCTTTGGGGGTAATTGGGAGAATGGCCAATCCACACCAATGTCCATTCTTCTCCAATTACCCTTTGTTCTATCAACACCATCAAAGTTATCCTCTCTAACCATGGTCAACTCGGTGTCAAGAGAGATACGAACTCTAGCATCACCAGGCAGTTGGAATGCAGTTCTGTTGTAGAAAGATCTCATCACAGGTCTCAATCTCTTCTTCAACATGGTGTATTGGACTTCAGTAGCCAACGCTTCCAAGCCTTCAATCTCCTTCAAGGACTTCTTACCATCCTTTCTCATCTTTTCAAAGGCTTGTGGAACTGTATATTCACCCTTCATAAAGGCATTCACATGTCTCTCCTTCAATGGGAATCTGGCCTTGACAGAATTTTCACCGGTCCAATCCTCTCTATGGGTCTTTCTCTCGACAAAGATGGTGTCGGATGACATGCCACCATACCATCTCAGTCTGTGCGCCTCTGCACCCTCATCCTTTCTCAATCTTCCATAGTACAAGTCCATGTTCTCGTTATCGTAGTAGATCGAGGTGATTGCAGAGTCCTCAACTTCGAATTCCTTGTTGGCATTGAACACCAACACTGGCAAGTGCTTCAAGATGATGAGTTTCAACTCCGTGATGTTATCTGGATGAACCCAGTACTTTGTAGTTTGACGAACAAAGTTCTGTTGGGATCCACCAGCAGATGAATCTCCCTTAACTGGGTTACCTCTTGTTCTAACAAGGTCGTACAACCCAGAGAGCTTAACAATCATCGGATCATAGTTATCTTTGAAGAATGGTTTGGCATCCAGACGGACTTGAAAGATTGGTTTCAGTATCCAAGTGGTTTGCTTATCGTGCTTCTTGATAATCTTTTGGAACCCAGTGTAGTTCAATCTCGTGAATTTGGCCAAGTCGTGCACGTCAGCAATCACATCACTCAACTCCTCCTCCAAATCTTCAAAATCCTGTTCAAAAGGAGGAGCTCCAGATTCAATCATCTCCAGAACTTCCTTCACAGAATGTTCAGCATCTTTGATTCTTCTCACAATCTCTTGTCTCTTCACCTTTTGGAAAGTGTACACTTTATCCAATTCTGCCTCCAAACTCGTAAGGAACTTCTCCTCGAGTTCCTCAGTCCACACATTACCATTTTGTTGTAATCCACTTTTCAATTCACCTTTCAGTTCATCGTATGAGATGTAGTAGAAGTTATAATCCCTGATAAGGGAACTCTTCAGATGTTCACCAAATTTCATCGTTTATCTTCACTCAAACTCTTCAAATTGATTGAAACCCGTTCAAGAGCTTGATGATATATACAGTCGATTGGATATTGGGAAGAGTAGAACGAGTGAAAGAACCAAGTTGGGAGAAAAAAAACAGCTTTGATGTATCGAGTTTGGTTGTATGTTTGATACCCACAGGGAAAAAAACACAGTAAGAGATGGTAGCGCACGTGGGGGTTTGGCATGCGTGCGTGCGTGGTGCGCTGTGCTAAGATGTACAATACTTGGGAAATTTACCTACGATTTCCTAATGCGGCAGTTAACTGTTTCGGGTAACGGTTACGAGCGCTGGCGAGAGGTTTAAAACACCCGGACACCTTATAATTGAGATGTCCGGGTGTGTTTTTCTTTCTTTCTTTCACGTGATCCACCATATAATTTTTTCTCTTTTTTTGCACTTAAACTTCATCAACTGGCACTGTTTTAATACCCATCTTCTATACAGAGCTTTAGTGTTTTGAGCTGTACAATCGTAGATAATCAGTGACTCCGGATGAAAGTTGAGGTTGAAAGAGAAAAGCTCTTGTCAAACTTTGAAGTGTTTGAGCATCTAAAAGAGATCCAACGACAGAATAACTGGATGACACAGCAGGACAATACGAAAAAGCCCAAGAGACTGTTGAATCCAGATTTGGAGAGTATCACGAGAGATTTGAGCTCGTATCTTTCCAAGACCCCTGTACAAATCCAGTCTGTTGAGAACATAACGGAGTGTATGAAAGATCTATCGAAATATTCCCTAGAGAAGATTGAGAAGTTACAGATCATCAACTCCACACCTCATTCGATGGTTAGCCTATATAGTGTTATAGAAGAATGCGATCAACGATTCAACGAGGATGAGATCAACGATATCCTGGAGATAATACAAACACACTTCCCCGTGAGCGAAGACACGAGTGGTGCGGGAAACGAAGAATACGACGAAGACGAGGTGATGGTTGACCAGGAGGAGGAGATCGTTGTAACAACTACATAGCATTTAATTAAACCCCAGTATTGAGTTCATTTTGTTAGTTCTTCACTTAGCTCAGTCGTGTTTACGAACACCACTGACAATGTCATCAACCCTCAACAATAGACATGCACTCTCAATAGCAGTTTTAATACTCTGTTGTTTAATAACCTCAGGTTCCCAAATTCCATACTGGTTCATATCGACAATCTTACCATTATCACCATCGATACCCCATGTATGTTCACCTTTTGCCTGCTTGGCTCTCAACTGCGACAGTACTCTAATTGGATTCCCACCACAGTTTTGAACCAAAGTTCTTGGAATCACCTCGAATGCATCTGCAACGGCTTGATATGGCCATTGTTGTATTCCTTCAATGGTCTTAGCCCTTTCACTGAGACGAACACTAACAGCCATCTCAGTAGCACCTCCACCAGGTGCCAAACTTGGTTCAAACATCACGTTACGTGTCACGGCCATGGCATCTTGTAAATTACGTTCAATCTCATTGAGAATGTCCTTTGAAGGGCCTCTCAAAAGCACGGTACATGCCTGTGGCTCATGGCATTGGGTTAAGAATGTGAAATATTCATCACCAATGAGTTCAACTTTGAACAATCCACATTTGGTTCCAATATCGGATTCACGAAGATCTTCAATTCTATTAACAATGGTGGCACCGGTGGCCCTTGCGATTCTGTTATTATCAGATTTTTTCGTTCTTCTTAGAGCAGTGACTCCACCTTTTAACAAATAGTGTTGAGCCAAATCTGAAACTCCCTTCTCAGTGATAACCAAGTCAGGTTTAAAAGAGAGTAACGTTTCACACATCTGCTTGACCTGTTCTTCTTCAATTTGTAAGATTCTATTCCAATCTTCCTCCTTGGTGATTTCAATGTTGGTTTGAGATTCACCTTTCTTGTATTCCAATGGGCAATCTAACAAGATGATTCTTGGATTTTCAATGAATCTTCTCATCTTTGGATGCGTGACATCTTTGTTCAGCAACACACCATCCAATACTTCGGAATCTTCAATCTCTCCCCCAGGAATCTTTTCAACTCTGATATATCTCTTGATATCAATCTCCTTATGGCCGGAGCCATCATCAACCAATACGGTCTTCACAGCCTTTAGCGATAACTTACACATGAGTTCACTCCATCTGTTAACGTACTTGGTTCCGATAGATGCTCCAATCAACTTAATCATTGCATCTTCATTCTCCAAATCAATAGGTCTTGAAACTTCATGGATAACCTCGAGGGCATCGCTCAACGCTTGTTTCAAAGCCTGGATAATAATCACAGGATGGATGTTCTTTTCAATGTACGGGAAGCTCTGAGCCAAGATCTCACCGGCAAGGATGATCACCGTGGTGGTACCATCACCAACTTCCTCATCCTGAGTTCTACTCAACTCAATCATCGATTTGGCTGCTGGGTGCGCAACATCAATCTCTCTCAAGATCGCATGTCCATCATTTGTAAGCACGATTCCTCCCATAGGGTCAAGTAGCATCTTCAGCATAGCCTTCGGACCAAGACACGTTCTAATGATATCACTCACAGCCTTTGCCGCCGTGATGTTTGAGATCTGTGCCTCTCTACCGGTTTGACGGTCTTGGGACGTATCTGTTTGATTTTCAACTGTTAGTAACTTGTGGGAATAATTTTGAGTCGTAAAGCTGGCGACTTACTCATGAAGACAACTGGAGCTTGCATTGTTGATCTTGTAATGCCTTTTTTGCTTCTTTCTCCGTGTTTTTTTGTCTGTATAAACAGTGAAATTGGTGAAACTGTTGAAGAAAAATGTCGGTTAAACGATGTTTGTTGATGTTTTTTTTTTGTTTCCGCCGCCATCGGATTTGTAAGATATTATGTAATCTATGTGATTATCTAATCGATGATGTAATCAAAATGATTATGTAATCGGTCTTTATAACTGCTCATGCTACCAATGTTCATAAATACATGGTAAACAGTTATAATTTGAAATATGTATTTGCATATTGAAGATATATTACACTATGGGATCCATTAGATCACAACATATCCAGGCCTCGCATCATAAAAAGTGCAATAAAAGGATTGAAAATGCCAATATTGGATGCAGAACCTTCTACCACTTTGAAAGAGTTAACACTAGAAACACGCACAGGTTCTATATCCCTAGATGAGAATGTTTAAGAAGTAACTGTGCTCTCCTTGTAGTTAACCTGGTATGATTTTAAAGTGTTGCTATAAGCTTACTGTTGTTACACATGTCAGCTCTTGAAGACATCCTAACACCGTTGATGATGTTACCCACCTAATTAAACTCCTCTCTCAGTTTCCTACACACAGACACACATCCACCCTACTTCACTTAAGATAATCACCACCTTCATCTAGCTCACACAACCATTAACAAAAGATATGGATTAAGCACGTTTCTTTGTAATTTGAGGCATTGTATTATAATCCCGGGCTGTACATATGTAGTTTAATATTGATGTTCACTGCTCTCTACTACAAAAATTACAGCACAACATACACGGCAAACCACGTAAGAAATAGCTCTACCGTATAGAGATCACACCTTAGATAACTTCTTTCACTTGTAAAAGTCACGAGAAGTCCATCATTATTGGAAGCCAGTATAATCACCGTCCCTGAAATCATTAAAACCTGCACACCAACGCTATTCCTATACGGTAAAAACCTCGTTAATATCTCGATACCACTACCACCACCACCACCAGTTTGAAACAACCCAATGCTCCATGATACACATCTACTATCGAAACCACCAGTACAGTCCTCTGATCGTTGTTATTCTAACTCTTCCATTGCATATATTACTCTGATTATAGTACTGTGCTTATGTAAGAACTTACATAATCCAAATATGTTTGTGTCCCGAACCGTACATTTCCACCCAAAGGCGTATAAACTTTGTAAACAGTTTCTTTGGACATCAAAGGCTCTCTTCTCTTCCTTTTAAAGCAAATCAGACTGGATTGGAAAGCAGCTGTGAGGAGCTAACAAAGAGCACTTCAGAACCAAGTACACAATGGGTATTGTTGAGAAGATGTATGTATGGAAACTCGGGTCAAAGATGTTTTCAATCTTACTAACATCAATACTCGTAGCCAGCAGATTAAAGAGGAACTTGCAAGAACCCAGAAGAACAAAGCCACGGAGTACCATATCGGTCTCCTGAAAGGTAAGCTTGCTCGTTATAGACAGCAACTGCTTGAGCCGCCACCTGGCTCTTCTTCTTCACCAGGTCAAGGATTTGAAGTTAGTAAAAGTGGTGATGCCCGTGTTGTACTGATTGGGTTCCCATCCGTGGGTAAATCTTCATTCCTATCAAAGATCACCAATACCAAATCAGAAGTTGCCAGCTATGCATTTACGACATTGACGTCTGTCCCTGGGTTTTTGGAGTATCAAAATGCCCGTATTCAAATTGTGGATTTACCAGGTATTATCGATGGTGCCAGTGAAGGTAAAGGTCGTGGACGTCAAGTCATTGCCACGGCAAAGACTGCCGATTTGGTGTTGATGGTGCTGGATGCGACCAAAGGTGCTGACCAAAGACAAATCCTGGAAAGGGAACTGGAGAGCGTTGGTATCAGACTAAATAAGGAGAAACCAAACATCTATTTTAAACAGAAAACCACCGGTGGTGTGAAATTCAGTTACACTTCACCTCCAAAGTACTTGAACGAGAAGATTGTTTCAGGTATACTGAGAGACTATAAGATCCATAACGCGGATGTGCTTGTGAGGGATGAAAACGTCACCGTGGAGGACTTTATCGACATTATAAACGATTCGCATAGAAGTTATATCAAATGTCTCTACGTATATAACAAGATCGATGCCGTGTCACTGGAAGAAGTTGATAGAATCGCCAGGGAGCCAAACACCGTTGTTATGAGTTGTGAGATGGACTTTGGGATTGACGACGTTGTTGATGAGATCTGGTACGAGTTGGATCTTTTGAAGCTGTACACCAAGAGAAGAGGTGTTGCTGTCAATTTTGAAGATCCAATGGTTGTTAGAAACAACAGCTCGATAGAGGACGTTTGTAATGGTATCCATAAGGATTTTAAGAACAGTTTCAAGTATGCTTTGGTTTGGGGTTCTTCTACAAAGCACAACCCTCAAAAGTGTGGATTGAACCATATGGTTCACGATGAAGACGTTGTTTCGATTGTTACAAAGTGAATACCTTCATACTAGGACTACACGTCAGACTCAATATGTACAAGTGTGAGTTCCATGTGAAACAATACTATACAGAAATTTTTCACTTTTTAATGTTACCAGCTTTTACCAAAAAATCTTTAGCTTCGTTGATCTTGGTAGCAACGTATGGAGAACCACCTTTGTCCGGATGATTCGCCAACATGATTCTTCTATGAGTATCTTTCAACTTCTTCTGTGTTAATGTCGATTCTCTGAGGTTGAGTATCTGTAGCGCTTCTTTTCTAGTCATCTTTGCACCAAAGCCACCTTTGGAGAAGGCTTTACCGTTTATACCTGGTTGGTTCGATTTGAAGGCACCAGCGATGAAATAAGCACACATAAACCCTCCGATACCGGTAAGGATAGGATGGTTACCGATACTCGTGACGGCTTGGTCAAAGTAATAGTCTGCAGTGCCTTGTGGAGGGGTTTGATGTTGAGACTCATGTCCGGATGTTTGTGCTCCAAGGACGAGCTGTTGAGGTTGTGACTTCTCACCAGGAACAGGAAGAGTTGGAATATCGATCGTTTGAGCCATTTCTCTATCTTGCCACTATGAGTTGTATCTTTCTCTGGAAGCTTTTAGGCAGAATAAGAACCTCTGAACGTTGTGGAAAGGGAAAGAACAATTTGGAAAAGTGTCGATGGAAACAGAGCCAAAGAGAGAGAGGAAAAAAAAAACAAAAAAGCGAACAAAAATGTAGTTACACTCCCTAATGTGGTAATATACGGGAATCAGTAATGGTTATAAACACTTGCGGATATTACGTAATTAAATATGGATAAACAAGACGAAGAAGGCAATTACGTAAATAGGAAGCGAAAATCTAAAAGAAAGAAAAAAAATAGGCAAAAAAAAATTTATGTCCTCATCTCATCTCATTTCTCTCAACATTGTTCACTCAGATCACTTAAGAAACATCCGTTTGAGATGAGAATTTACCAATGTCATTTCTGCTCGTCACCTGTGTATCCAGGTCACGGTATAATGTTTGTTCGTAACGATGCCAAAGAGTTCAGATTTTGCCGTTCTAAGTGTCACAAGGCCTTCAAGCAGCGCCGTAATCCAAGAAAGTTGAAATGGACCAAAGCGTTTAGAAAAGCTGCCGGTAAGGAGTTGGCTGTTGATTCTACGTTGACTTTTGCCGCCAGAAGAAACGTGCCAGTTAGATACAACAGAGATTTGGTGGCTACGACGCTTAAGGCCATGGCCAGGGTGGAAGAGATTAGACAGAGACGTGAGAGAGCCTTCTACAAGAATAGAATGAAGGGTAACAAGGAGAGACAATTGGCATTGGATAAGAAGCTTGTGGAGTCTAACCCAGAACTGTTGAGAATGAGAGAAGTGGAACTTGCAAAGAAACTGGCCAAGGAAGAAGCCAGAATTGCAAGAGAACAAGGCGTTGACGAGGAGGAAGAAGAAGAGGAGAGTGATATCGACATGGAGAGCGAAGTTGAAAGTGAAAGCGAAAGCGAACAAGAACAAGTTAAACAGAAGGTGTTGCTGAAGAATAAGAAACGTTCCACAAAGCGTACTGTATTATGATTCCATCCTTTTCCAATCCTCTTTTTATGTACATTATCATTTAGTCTAAAAAACTGTTTTCACTATGATTTCAGAATTGCATCTCTAGGAAGTTTCTTGAAAACCGCAACGAATCCACCTCCAACTATACGAGATCCCACTCTTGGCCTACATATGATACTCTCTTCTCCCGTGATTTTGATCCTGGTGTATCTAGTATCCCAATCTTGTAATCCACCACCCATACCAGGCATCAGTTGAACTGTTCTAATGTGGGTTAATTTGATCCTTTCTTCTCTAATCGTTGTGAGTAGATCCAAAATTTGAGTAATAGAGGGACAAAACACCACCAGTGGAGCATCTTGTTTCAAATCCTTTGCGAGGGGCCCAATTGCGCTTGAAATATCAGGAAGGTCTAGAAATGCACCACTGAGAAACTCTTCACAAGGGTCTAATGATCTCCAATAATCAGCACCGGATAACCATTCACTTGGGGACTCTGCAATATGGAATTCAACGTCATTGAAGTACATTCCTCTTCTAAACTGTCGAATGGTTCTCTTGCCAACATTTGAATGCGCCTCATTACGATCAATGGAGTGTAAGACAGCGCCTCTGACACCATGGCTCTTGTAGAAGCAGTTGGCAGAGTGTAACCTTGATACAATAGCAAGGGTCAAGGATCCGTGTCCTGTACCGGCTTCAAAGAACTGTAGTGGTGGCTGTTTCAACTCGCCGGTAGGTGTCAACTCTGGGAAATCAACGTGTAAATCACCCAATGAAACAATCGCATTAGCATCAAGTGGGTAGATAGGGGTCGCAGCTCTCCTTGAAAGCGTTATATAGTCCTCAGTTGATGCCTGTGTCACTATGTATGAATTGTCCTGGCTGGATTTAACGATGCTTCTGGATTTCATCCCAACAATATCGTCATGAGCTATTGTTCCTTGGTTGATGTTGACTTTACCGCCTTCCTTCAAGGGCTCTGAAAGCCAACACCTATCGCTTCGAACAACAGAGCGAATCATAACAACATCGCCCTCGGCAAACGTCGCTATTCCTCGAACAGCGCATCTCAACATCGCCCTTTGAACGCTCATTAATTGTGCCATAAGGTCTCTTGGGAATAAACAAGGCTCGGAGGAACCAAAATAAAAGAAGAAGAAAAAAACAATAAACACACAAAAAGTAAACAAATATACAAAAAGTAAACAAACGTTTAACATCAACATTGAAATCAACAAAAAAAGCATGTCAACTCTGGTTATCAACACCGAGAACCTAAAAGAGCACTTTAGAGAAAACCACATAGTAAAGCTTAGAATCCTGGCAATGGTGCTAGAATACAACGCGCTGAGTGGATTCATAAGAGTTCAACCAATCATTAACCTATCACAGGGTAGAACACCGCTTGATATAAAACTAGATCAACAGTTATACTTGGACAACGCGGAACTGTGCTATTCAGGTACAATGGTTGATGCAATGTGTATATATGATGGTGATGTGGTTTCTGCGTTGGAGATTAAGGTGATACGGAACGATTTCACCACAGCTGATAGGGAAACGTTACAAGCTATAAGTGAGATCAAAAACCATCCTCTGTGATTGGTCTTCTATATATCAAGAATTTAAACTATATACCGGTTCCCATAAAGTCTTGTCCCCCAAACATTTGCTTATATATCGTGTCACTTGAAACTTGGTACATCAGTTCAAATATCCTCTGCTGTTCAAAGTCCTGTGTGATATGACCGTTGCCACTATACGAATTCAACGGTGGGGTAGAAAGACTAGGATATTGACCATCGCTTGAACTTTGAGGTGACCCAGCAGTTGATCTCTGGTTTCGAGATATACTGCGAGGCCATTCCTGAGGTGTTTGTGGTGGTTGCTGTTGCTGCTGATGTTGTTGTAACATCCTAATGGTATTTGTTGGATTTATAGGTGTTGGTTGCTTCAAATCTTTGAAAATGTCCCCATGATCATTTGGACTCTTTTGGTTCAACTGTTCAAAGAATCTATCAATGTCATCCAAATCGGTATGTGTAACAATATTAGAATGGTCTGCATTCTCAAACTTCATTCTGATCATCGCAAGGGTCAATATCTCAAATATCTCAACACAAGGTGATGCTGCTTCGCATGATTGGACCAAAGAGGTCAACACATCAATCACTATTCTTGACTGCCTTTGGAATTCCTCAACTGTGATTAGGTTATCCTTCGAGTTATATATAGCATAGAAGAACGAAGTCCCTGCCATGAATAAATTGTGTACTGCAGACCACGTGTAGTTAACTGTTTTAGATTTCAACAACTCTGCATAGCAATCAATTATACCCTTTGAAGAATCAAATATCACTCTCAATGTGTTGTTTGTTGGTTTTGAATTCTTCGGCGTTACTCCAAATAGTAACATCTTTGTATGATGGTAGTTCAACTTGAAAAATTCGAAATTGAAATCACAATTGCACTTTCTTGAGGTCTTTAATGGGATTGCTCTAAACCAATGTTCCAGTTGGTTATCGATTTTCTGTTTCCAATCGTTCAAATTGTTGTAAAATCTTGGTAAGGTTGAACTCGAAAAGTATAAAACTTCCAAGATTTCCGCTTGGATTCTTCTAATCTTGAAGAAATTTATGGATATCGTCTTGTAGGTTGGCAATGAGTTAGAGGCTCCTGTGAAATCCTGTGTTTCCTCTTCATTAATCAAACAATCATCCAATTCCACCGGAAACTTGGTGGAGACGCTCTCTTCAGGGATACCAAAAGGACGCCCCAAATACACACAGACTTGGCGATCAAGTGAATAAGCACACCAAAATAGACGACGTCTCATGTCTTTGACAAATGGAGAGAATTGACTGTTCAATTTTTCTGTGTGAAGCCCTAAATCAACACAGAGTCTTAATGAAGTGCCCAATATATACCATACTCCTGGATTTGAAGGTCTCATTATGGAGAATAACGTCATAAACAATAATCCTTGTAAGCACACTAATCTATCTTCTGCAGAGTATATTGATTCCACAAAGATCATTGCCTGTAATCGGTAAGAGTTTGACGTTTCAGGGTCATAGTTCAAAAGGTTTATCGACGATGAAATGGCAAAGATCATATGTAAGAAGAATAATGGTTGATGAAATTCTGTTGGGACCTCTGATGCCTCATACGCTTGTAATTTCTTCTTTTGGTATTGGTGATACCAAGTATCCTCATCTGCAATTGGTGAAGTATCCAAGTTCATCTTCGTATAGTTCGATGCCAACTTCAAATCAGGTGATAGATTCCCATACACAGGTTTGAAGTAGTGATTTATAAAATGTTCTCTGTGAACAATTGGCAATTGTGTATTCGACTGTTCAAAATAACACTTGATCAAATACTCTGCAGTCTGCTTATTAGGCAGCGATGTAGTAATCTGCTGTGTACCATCCTTTGCAGTGGGCACCCTTGTAGTTATTGAGTTATTTTCCGTAATTGAGCCTGGATGGAAATTGACTGCCGTAAACAACAATTTGGCAAACGATATCCCTGAAGAATCACCGATATAAAACGACAAGTCTTTCGAATTATTAGAAGGAACTGCAAGTTTAACACTCGTGCCTATAGAGTCCTTTGGAGGTTGTGACATTCCAGAGTTATTTGATGCAACAGAAACAGGTGAATGGTTAATCTGAGGTGAAGAGTGGTTACTCAAGGGCAACACAGCACTGTCATCATTAACCGAACCGTTTGGATCAATCCCATGCTGTTTCAACAGAGCCTCAAGGTGACCAATACGATCTTCAAGCGAAATAACATACGATCTAGGGACTTGACGACCTGTTGCCGGGTCCAACCCAACACAGGCAACACCAGCTTTTAAACAACGAGCACAACTCGGAAACTGCTGGTCACATTTGGTCTTCTTCTGTCTACACCGTTGACAGGCAGCAATGGTTCTCGATATACCAACAATACTTGAAGACGGTCTCCCATTTGACTGTAAACTTCCCGTAGTAATCATTGTAGATAAGCCATTCGTATCGGTGGAAGCAGTGTGCTCATTTCCGTTCTCTTGAACCTCAATCTTTACCACTTTCTCCACAGGACCTTCTTTGCTATCGCTCTTTCTCTTCATGATCTCTACGTATCAGCCGCCTCGCTCAAACACTTTACCGCCGGCGTTGGTTCCTCGACTGTTTCCTTTCTGTTGTTGTTTGTTTACTTTTGTGTGTTTTGTTCCCTTTGTTTTGTATGCAATAGAGGGTCTCCGTGAAAAAAATCGTTATCGCCGCGAATGTTTTGTTAAGCGTAGGTTTTGCCACGGCGGCGCACGACTGAAAACCGCTAGAAAACACCCTAAACCAGGAAGTATCTCAATCGGGATATTTGTTTACATTTCCGTTGTTTATTCTTTGTTGTTTTTAAAATCCTTCGTCCCCCCGACGTTTGTTGAATGCACAGATGTCTAACACTAACGTACCTTGTTTATATTGGAATACTTTCCTGTAGATTTGTGCGCCGGAAACATGAACAAGAACAAGTTTGAGGAGTTGAAAAGACTCTTCAATGAGCTGTCTTCCGATGAGAAGAAGAGTATCATCAAGGCTGGGTTGTTGGAGGAGAAGGACCAATCTGAGACGGTATTGGGTACTAATGTCACTTCAAAGTTGCTTGAAGCTTCATTACCACAGGTTGAACAGTTGAACGAGCTGAGTCGGTCTCAGGGGCTCTATTTCGGTCATGATATTTCCTTTAGCGTTACAAAGGAGAGGCTGTTGAAAGAGGTGAAGGACTCGTTCCCATTGGTCCACACGGTGTTGACAAGTGAAATTCCTCAGACCTTTGAAAAGAAGCCATAGTTGGTTGACCCTTCGGTGTCGAACGCTGGGCATGAATTCTTCTTCAAGAACGTGGATCTGAGAGCTAAAGATTGGCTTGTTGAGAGTGTGATACCGCAGCGCATCTCTTCGAGATGGCAAATTTTGAAGATGACTGCAAAGGAGTTGTTAGAGACCGCTACGAATTACCAAACCCCTAGTGAAATGATGTCTTTGTTCACTAACGTCATTGATGACATGAGAATAGTGAGGTCGTACCGCTCTTTGACTGAACGCTTGGAATATTTAAAATGTATACGGGATCAGATCTCCAAACAGTTTACAGACAATCAAGGAATGAGGCATCTCGTTGAATTCCAATGGATCTTTGAATCGCTAAAGGGTCTAGAATCAAAAACACAAGATGAGGTCTTAACGCTGGTGACGGAATCTTGGATGCAGGGCAAATTACCAGAATTGGAAGACGTTCAAAGTTGGATTACAAGTCATGCCTTGGATGATAATGCATTACACGCTGAAAACACATCGTTGTATAAGGACAAGTTCTCATGTCAAATTTTACCACAGCTGTGCGAAAAAAAGTACAATTTTGACAATATAACACAACGATGTGAAAAATCTCAGACTGAGGAAATCCCTGTTGAGTCTCAGCTTGATATCCACATTGAAGATTCCAGTACACCCAATCAATCGATGGAATCGTCATCAACATCAACAGAGATCCACGATTTGAAACTACCGAGTTACGAAGAAGTTACAAGCAAGGGTAAAGTGTCCAAATGTAAAGAGTGCTATGGTCTAAGACACTCTTTCCGTAAGCATATCCTACCACCTGAATACCGTCGAACCCATCTTTTACAAGTTTATGGTGAGAAATTGATCCCATCTGGCACTCCTGTTAAACCAGGAGCCAACGAAACTCAGAAGCAGAGTTGAACATTCAGTCATTTTATACAACTTGGATATATAGTCAAGATACTTATGACTTAAGAGTAAAGTACATGATAAGAACACTATACTGTTTATTATATAATTACTCTGGATGGTGTGGTTTAATTTTTTGGAATAGGAGAATACATGTGTGCATACAAAAATAAATCACTAATATATAACAGCTTTCAAGGGATAAGAAAACACATTATTACTGTCAACAGCAGTGTTGGCCCCTTCTCTTCTCACGATTAGATCAAGCTTGGACCATTATAGATCGAGTAAGCAACTTGTTGTGGTTGCTGCTGTTGTTGCTGCTGCTGTTGTGGTTGCTGCTGAGGTTGTTGTTGTTGTTGGAATCCAGTGAACTGGTTCTGTAACACAGGTTGCTGTTGTTGTTGGAATCCGGTAAACTGATTCTGTAATTGCTGCTGTGGTTGTTGTTGAAACCCATTAAAAGTTGACATTCTATTTTGTTGGATTTGATTTTGCAATTCCCAGTTAGCCTGTTGATTAAACTGATTTGTACGTTGTTCCTGAATCGTTTGAGGGAAAACAGGTTGAGTTGGTAGTTGTTCATAACCTCCCATTGTAGCATGTGTACCACCATCTGTAGTAGTTGAGGATTGGAATGGATTAGTCAGTGCATTACCGGTTTGTTGGGGAGCAACATTCCCAGTGGTGGTTTTAGATAGGGAAAATGGATTATTGGTATGCTGTGTCTCAACACTCGATTGTTCAGAGATTGAAGAGAGGTGTGTTGACTTGTAATTCAAAGAGAATGGATTATTACCAGTTGCTGATGGAACAAGTTTACGGGGTGTTTCTTGTTGCTGAGTCTGTGCTTGTACTTGTTGACTCTGTGCTTGTACTTGCTGTTGCTGTTGTTGTTGCAAGAATGGATTACCAGTCGATTGTGGTTGAACAGTGTAACCCCCAAACCCAGCACCTGTAAAAGAAGGAACAATCGTATTTGCAGGATAAGAGCTGAAACTTCCAGTGTGAAGGCTCT
Source organism: Williopsis samutprakarnensis (assembly GCA_030569715.1). Classification (NCBI taxonomy): domain Eukaryota; kingdom Fungi; phylum Ascomycota; class Saccharomycetes; order Phaffomycetales; family Wickerhamomycetaceae; genus Williopsis; species Williopsis samutprakarnensis. Next base: position 53,537 of record JAJMLQ010000174.1, read on the forward strand.
GAACTTGATTTGGCTGGACCTGAAGCTGTTGAAGTTGAGCTTGCTGGGTTTGTTGAGCCTGGATTTGAGCATTTTGGACCTGTTGTTGGAGAAATGGATTGTTGGTTGGTTGTGGCTGTAATGCCTGGGTATACTGAATCTGTAAAGGTTGCAGAGTGAGATTACCCAACTGGGCAGCCCACGGATTAGCAGTAGCTTGACTTTGCAAAGGTTGAACGACAGATTGACGTTGCTGCTGTTGCTGTTGTTGTTGTTGCTGCTGATCCTGTTGTTGTTTTTGTTGATCTTGTTGCTTTGACTGCTTTGAAACAACGTTTCCATTGTTCTTGTACTCCTTTTCAGCCAGATACTGAGATCTATTCACTTCGAAGTTTGGATCGTTTAAATAGTCCTCAAGGCTATCAGCTAAAGCAACAGGAGCATGTCTTATAGTTGGAACGTGTAATTTCGTCGCATACTCCAAGTGTTTGGCAATTCTCAAGTAGTTAACAACGTCAGTGGTTAAAGTGACAAAGGTCTTATAGATCTCCAAGGCTCTTTCAGCGTCATACTTGGACATCTCAAAGTAATGCTCGAGGATGTTTATAACACCTTCATTCAAGGTCTGATAAAGGCACAGCAAATCATTGACGAGCATTCTAAAACAGGTCAATACGATATCGTTGTTTATATCGGCCTCTGCAAATCTACAAGAGATTAGGGCCTTAATTTGGGTCTCAACGCTCTCAACTTCTCTGAGTAAACCTTTCTCCACAGATAGTTTCCTCAATGCACCTTTATCCTTGTTGATCTGTGCGTCTTTGACAAAGTCGATCTTTGTTGAGCCGAATTCCCTGGATCTAACAGACAGGTACTTCCCGTAACGCAACAGAGATCTCGAGTCACCAGACTTGATGTTCCTAATGTGCTGTAAGTCCAAGAACCCCGAACGTGACGATAGAAATGACAATGTAGCATCCTGATGACCTTCTCTAATCATGATGTGGATAACCAGCAAAGACTTATAAACAATTGACCATGCCGAGTCTCCCAGACGGGTGTGAAGAACAGACATCACCTCTTTCAGCTCATTCTTGTGGTACGTAGCGCTCAAGATGGGCTCAATGTACTTGGGCTTAGGAGCAGCAACCTGTTCACTGTTAGTTCACGTCAATTGACACTGTACATCTCCACAGGTGGAGATGTGTAATAGAGAGAGAGACATAACTCACCTTAATCTTTGTAGCTCCCTGTTTGGTGTGTGATACTGTTAGTAACACTGGCTGAAGCTCGGCATTGGAGGAAGAAACCATACCTTAACCACCTTCTCGTATGACATGACTGTTTATCTAAGCTTCGCTCCTAAATCACTAGTCACTTCAACTTAATCGGGCCGTTGTTTATATCAACGTTATTATATTATGGCACCGTAGCAGAACGAGATAAATAGAGAGAGAAATGTTCCCACCCACACACGCCCACAACAGGGAAATTTCACCGCCTTCGGGGAACAGCTCCGATAAATTTTTAGGGGGGGATTTCTGCTTCTTTGCATTCGAACGTCGGCTAAGGCTTGAGGAACTTTCCGATGTGCCGTTGTGTGTGTGTTTCGGGGCGGTGTACGGATGTGGGGTGTTTGGATGGGTATTTGGTTATATAATTATTTATATTTTATATAATCCTACATAGATAGATCCATTTTCACAGTCTCTTGATAATCTTTGAAGGCCTAATGATAGCACGATCCACGGTATACAAATAAGAGTGAAAGATATGATGTTCTTAGCAGTAAACCTATTACAGGAAAAGTATTAAATGGTACTGTAGTTTTTTGGGAGAGAATATAATATTACATGGGAACACATCACCATTATGAGATTGTACTTTCTTTCCATCTTAAATTTCAAAAATAAAATAGTGTATCCCAAAATCTTTGCAAAATGAATCATATTCTACCACCAGGTGTGATATTCTCCAAAATTACATCTGCAATAAGTTCGGATAGTCCATTTTCCCTCTTAACGATATCCAAACCAGTTCTTCATCTTGAGTATGTCGGAGTTCCACTGAAGCTCGTCGTCATCCCTAGCTTGTGTAAGTACTAACAAGTATCATACAAGTGCGAATGGTCTTATAAGTTAATCCAAGAAATTTTATTGTTAATTTCCTCAAATAAATATATATCTCTCCTTGGTGGTTCCAGGCTCATACTGAAAAGTCTCATGTTTCTCTCTTCGTCAGTTTTGGTGTCCATCCACAGACCTGCAAGCAAGCCATATTAAGGAGCTATTTGCTTTGATACCAGCTATAGTCTTCACTAGACTTGTTCTTTTTGTATGCAATGGTCTCTAAAGGAATTACAGGGTGACATGAAATCAAGGCAACTGATTATTTAAAGGATTTCATCACTTCAAGCAAAAAACAAACTAACGAACTTCAAACTCCATATCTTAAGAAGCTTAACTGTGGACAACTAGATGTAGTTCATCATCTCGGACTGAGCTCATTTAAATTCTTTTCAACTTTAGGCTAAGTTATGGTTTATCTAGCAATGAAGTTTATAACTAGATGACTATACTACTTGATTCCATAGGTTCCAATCGAAGCTGTATAGCATGTCAGTTCAGAAGCTTTTCTTAGGAATTTGAAACAGAGCTGCTAGTGACGGAATCTCAACAACTAAGGGATACAACCAGCAAGAATATGCTGTTGCTTCATCGATATTCAATGTCAGAGAATGTGTCCCTTGTCATCGGTGTTTCATCAGCGGGTATATAAACTGATGCATAAATACCGACAGCAAAACAAACCTAAAAATTGAAACACCGAACTGCGCTGATTCAGCCCAAATTTACCTCTTTTCAGAAGGCCTTTTTGCTGACCACAGGAACTGAGTAGGTATAGCTTTCTGTTTAAAGTTATAGCTCAAGGATTTCTTTCCTGGAAGTGCAATAGTATCTACTGTTGTGTCGTATCTGTAGCGTACTGTTTTTATTCATATTGTTTCAAGGCATATCATTCCCTTCTCTTGAAGAAACCACCGAGCTATTTGGCGATTAAAACGAGTCTTTTGATTGATTCTTTCACAATGAAAGGAAAACTCTCCGATTAAAACGAGTCTTTTGATTGATTCTTTCACAATGAAAGGAAAACTCTCCGATTAAAACGAAATATCCCCTATGGCAAAGAGCCTATCACGCTGACAAGAAATGATATTCTTCAAGAACCAACTCTTTTCTTATGTCAAACTCATGCCTAATAGATGGGCAATAGTGTTTCTTGTTCGCTTTCTTGTGAACATCATCTCAGAAAACCTTTTGACTAGTATAAGCAACCAAGCAACATCTGTTATTTACCTGACGGATTTGATGGTATTATTCTGACTTGAAAAAGAAATTAATCTAACATGATATTATCCTTTTATGTATAACGTTGCTAAAGTTATAAAAAACAGGAAAACTATAGTCCTGTCCACATGAAACCATTCACAACGCTAAACTTCTCGACAATTTCGATGTCATCTGAAGATGAACCAACCTGAACTAAGTATTCTCCTGGAAGAACACACCATTTACCATGCCACTCATTAAAGTATGAAACGGAATCCTTAAGTGAAAGCTCAACTGTAACGTTACGTTCTTCACCAACTTCAAGCTCAACCTTTTCAAATCCTTTCAATTCTTTAACGGGTCTGATTATATCAGAGTCAGGCTTAGAAATATAGATCTGAATAACCTGTTTACCACGAACTTTTCCAATGTTTTTAATCTTGACAGTAACTATCAAGCGATTCTCCACTTCCAAAACTTCAACACTTAAAGACGACATTTGGAAACTAGTATAGGAAAGACCATATCCGAATGGGAAGAGAACCTTTTTCTGCAGTTTATCGTAATATCTATACCCAACAAAGATATCCTCTCCGTACAAGACTCTACCCATTTCTGTCTTAAATGACAAGAATGTGGGATTGTCTACCAACTTTTCAGGAAATGTAAGAGACAATTTTCCACTAGGGTTGACATCTCCAAATAGCACATCCGCAATGGAATTTCCCAATTCATTACCTCCAAACCATGCTTGAACCAATGCCTTACAATCCTTAATCCAAGGGAATTCCACTGGAGTTCCACTCTGGTTAACAACAACACTATTAGGATTTGCTTTCAACACTTGCTGAACAAGCTCATCAGTATAACCAGGAAGTGCCATTGAGTGTCTATCGTAACTCTCAGACTCCCATTCACCATTGGTGCCGATGACTAAAATAGCCTTATCAACACTCTTTGCCAATTCTACAGCCTTAGCTATCTCCTCCTGAGGATCGATAACTTTTGCACAACCGAAAATTATACCACCTTTACCTCTAAGGTCAATCTCTTCTTTTCCTTTGACATTGTATGTGTTACAGGAACCAAATTCGATACGAATACGATACTCCTCATCTTTTGACAAATGAATCTTACCAACTTCTTGAATTGTGCCATAATGGAAGAATGATTTTCCTCTGGTCTGATGTGTCTTGTTGTCAACAACTAGTTGATCATTGACGAATAGTTGAGCTGTTCCGAAAACGGTGAGTCCAAATTCGTAATAGCCTGTGTCATCTGGTTGAAATGTTCCTTCAAAATCAATATAAAATGTACTCAAAGGAGTGATTTCCGGATTTTGATAATCAAACAGTACATGAGAAGACCGTTCGGTATCAACATGATCAAAAGCTCTTCTGTTATCGCTACCAGGAGCATCATGGTAAAAAGTTGCATGGATCCCCTTATTACCAGTCTTCGGATTCTTCAAAAGATGTGCAAAAGGTGGCAAGGAAACATGGCCATAAGCACCAACAGTATATTTTGGTGTAGTTTCTAATTTGTTCGTAATTCCCTCAAAAGGTGTCACGGAATAGTATGGAATCAATGAAGCAGAACCACCACCTGAACAGGCGGCATATTTAGCATTAGGACCAATAACTGCAAATGTTTCCTGTTTGCATAAAGGTAAGATGTTATCCTCATTCTTCAACAACACAATAGATTCAGAAGCCAATGTTCTTAACAATTTGGAAGTTTCAGGTGTATTGTTATTCGCATTGGCGGGACCGTCCTCAGGAATACCCGATTCCTTGACAAATTTGACCAATTTTAAAACACCCCTAACCCGATCATCCAAATGGTCCAAGTGAAGTTCCTTGGAATCAATCTGCTGTGCCAGTGCAACGGAAGTTCTAAACTTTGGCGGCCCCGGCATCTCAATGTCCAACCCTCCTTCCATGGAATCTTTACATGTATATGTACCGAACCAATCAGACATGATGCAGCCATCCCAGCCCCATTCACCACGGAGGATATTTTGCAAGAACAGCTTAGATTGTGAAACATGTTCACCATTAATCTTGTTGTAACCAGTCATAAATGCCTTAGGGTTCGCCAACTTCACTGCAAGCCTAAATGGTTCCAAGTATATCTCTCTCAATGCTCTTGTAGTGACCAAAGAGTTAGAGGCTGAGCGTTCATGTTCCAGATCATTACACACATAGTGTTTCATAGTGGCAGCCACTTTCTGAGATTGTAAACCGTTGATGACATGCGCACTGGCAACACCTGATAGGTACGGGTCTTCGGAGAATGACTCAAAGCCTCTACCACCCAGTGGGCCTCTTTGTATATTTGCTGTTGGACCCAAGTTCACATGAACACTTCTATCTCTAGATTCAATGCCGGCCAATTCACCAGCTTTGAACCACAGATCTTTGTTAAAGGTTGAGGCCAATCCCGTACCATTTGGTAAAACAGCGCCAGGAACACCGTCAAAGATCTTCACACCACGTATACCGTTGGGACCATCTGAGAACCTCATAGCGGGTATGTCAAGTCTTGGAACAGCATTGGTGTGCCAGATATCACGACCAGCAACTAGGCTGATCTTCTCCTTCAAGTTTAATTGTTGTAAAACCTTTTCAACGTCAAACTCTGTCATGATTTGTCTTGTCAAAAGTGGCTAAGGTTTTGCTTGGTGATACTATGTTACCTTTGAGAGTCTTTTATAATAGCCGAACAGTCATGTTCCCTTCACCTCACCTCAATCAATCCTTCATTTCAGCCGAGGTATAACCGCTTCTTCGAGTGGAAGCTCCATTATGGAGCCTGAATACAAGTTCCCAACAAAGAGACAGCAAGGTATGAGGGAAGCTCAAAATTTTTAAAATTGGATCACCGAGGTTCATGCAGCCTGTGTAAAAAAAGGTTGCGGGGGTGGGGGATGCAGGACACTGCCGCAGCGGCGTTAGATCGAGCGGAGATAAGAAAGGCGGCAGGGCAGCGTCAGCGAAAGTAACTTTCAAATCGAAACACCGATGCGTTGTACACTTTCCCAATTCTTCCTTTTCAGCTTGGCGAGTTTAAGACAATAAACGGGATCCAACTTAGTATATTGTTCTCATGGAACTTCTGGTGTTTGACAGTCCAGGGGAAGGGTTCTATGGGCCAAAGCGCTTATCATTGGTCTGTGAGAGGTCTCACAGTCAGTTATGTTTCCAGTCTTTTTAAAGCTCCTTTCCCCTTCTTTTCTCTCGGAGACATCCCCTATGGTTGCTGTTTCCAAGAAACGCATGTGCTGCTTGGATATAGTAATGTTTTTCCTGTATGGGTAACGTACGTGATATGGGTACAGCTCTGCGTGACCTCCTTTGGAGTTATGAACACTGGGACTACTAAGTACATCCTCTCGCATTGAGTTTCACCGAGCATCAGGCCTAACAATCCGAGACGTGTTGTACTGTTCAAACGAAGGGTAGGTTGAGCCCAACAAAAATGATGTCAGGAGCCTCAACTTACTTCTTGGGGGGAAGCCTTTAAGAGCCTATATTTACCTCATGGGGCAAAATGTTTTGAGCCTATTCGAAGAAAATCCTCGGTTAAATAGCCTAAGCTCTAGTTGTATTTATCACCTCTAATTCTCCTCTAGGGGCTTGATGCATTGTAGAACTGACTGCATGCAGGATTCGAAAGATTCATTTGTCAAATGGAGGGGTGAGGTCAGAGCAGCAGATTTATCATAGTTAAACATGGATTCCGCCTTGCTCAGTGACATTGTTGATCACGACATTGTCGTGAGTGAGTATTGGTGGCCTCGGCTGAACTGAAAATGGGTACGATATTCAAAGAAAAACCCCACTGGAACCTTCATCGTGAAGCAATAGAACGCTTCAAATCATCCGTGATTCAGTCATAACTTGTCCGCTTGTATCATGTCCACCAGGCTTATTCGAATCAAGGAACGTATCCAGTCCTCAATTCATATGGGAAGATTAGATAGTGTCTATAAATAAAGCGAATAAAGATCTCTGAAATTGGATCTCCTTCAGTTCAAAGTGAAGGCAGGAAATACATCAGACGAAATACTCAACAAAATGACTCCTTCAACTTCAAAAGTCGACTTTTTGTACACAGAAGGGTTTGAAACAGAGGCTCAACCAGTGAAGAAGCTCAATGACTATCTCCATGAGACTAGACCATGGTACAAGGTTCCACACCTTCGTGCCTTGGCTTTCCATGTCTTTGTTATTACGCTGTCTGCTACAAACAACGGTTTTGATGGTTCCATGTTAAATGCACTTCAATCCTTGGTTTATTGGAGAAAGTATATGGGATACCCATCTGGTTATATTCTTGGTGCCCTAAGTGCAGCTCCTGCCTTTGGTGCAATCTCTTCCTTCTTGTTCTCGCCTTATCTCTCGGACAGATATGGTAGAAGATTTGTCTTGGTTTCTGGTCAATTAATTGCCTTAATTGGAGCTATCCTACAAGGTGTATCTAACAGCTATGCCTTTTTCTTCGTCTCTCGTTTCATCATTGGTTTTGGAGGTGGTATTTCTGGTGTTGGTGGGCCAGCGTTAATTGCTGAAATTTCCTATCCAACTCATAGAGAGGTCTGCACCTTTGCATTGAACATTTGTTGGTACCTTGGTGCGATCCTTGCTGCTGTCATCACTTATTTCAGTAGAAACATCGAATCGAGTTACTCATGGAGAATTCCTTCTTTCCTTCAAGGTTTTTTCCCAGTGGTTCAGATTATTCTAATGTATTGGGTTCCTGAGTCACCTCGTTACTTTGTTGCGAAGGGTAACATCCCAAGGGCTAGACAGATCTTATCAAAAATCCATACCGGCAACTCAACTGACCCTAAGGATCTTGAACTAGTTGAGTATGAGATAAGTGAGATTCAGGGTGCACTGGAAGCTGAAAAGACTGCGGGAGCAAACTCTCGTTATTCTGATTTCATTACAAGAAAGAGTTACAGAAAAAGATTATTCTTAGTGATCTTCACTTCAACCATGACTCAACTTTCAGGAAACGCACTCTTTTCTTACTACTTGAGTCCCGTTCTAGACTCCATTGGAATAACCGATACCTCGAGACAGCTGCTGATTAACATGTGCCTGACAATTTTCAATTTTGTTATTTCTGCTGTTGTATGTTCTGTTTGCTGGTACTTCAAAAGAAGAACCTTGTTCAACACATGCGTTTTCGGTATGCTTTTCACTTACATTGTCTGGACAGCTTTGTCTGCTGTTAGTTATAAAAGACTGTTCCAGGACCAAGCCGTCTCAAGAGGAGTTCTTGCCATGATGTTTTTGTACTATCTGTTCTATGATATTGGAGCCAATGGACTTCCAAACCTCTACATGACTGAGATTCTGCCATATTCTCATAGATCAAAGGGCCTTGTCATTTTCCAGCTATGGACAGCTGTTATCGCACTTGGAAATGCCTTTGGAAATCCAAGTGCTATTGTCCACCTTGCCTGGAAGTACTATATTGTCTATTGTTGTGTCCTAGCTGTTGAATGCGTTGTTTTCTTTTTCTTTTACCCAGAAACATCAGGGCGTTCTCTTGAAGAAGTTGCTGAAGTGTTCGGCGATTACGTTGAGCCTATCCACAGATCATCTCAGGTTGAAGAGGTTGATTCTATTGAATCAGATAGTAAGCCAGATATTGAACATGTCGATAAGAAATGAATAGCCTTTAAACTGGGTTATGCTTCACTCTTTGTTGTCTATAGTAATAACAGCGTCAATTCCAATTCCATAGAAGGAAAGTAGCTCTAATTTGGAAAAGTAGTGTGAAGCCTTGATTCCGAAAGTACATTGACATTTCTTAGAGCTTTCTTGGAAAGTTTGAGGGGGGTAGGACCCAATCAATCAAAATGTGATCGGACCATAGAATAATGACAATAATTTCTCTTCTGTCCATATGTTCATGTGGGTTTAGCCATCAAACCTCTCCATTAACGAAAAATCTTTGATTCTCCACTATGAATCTTATAGATATGTATATGATAGAGTCCTATAGTACTGTAATAATTGCGAATTCAACGTTGGCTAATTGTATAGTCAAAATGTTATTACAGCATCCACTACTGATACCACAAGTAGTTTAACCACAGCATAATAAGCGGGATAGGTAATCATTACATGGTTAAAGAAATAATTACTAAAACATGAAATTTGAGATCGCTATACAAAATAACCCCCCACTGCATTCTACGTATGAGTATTGGCAGTTATGAATATATATACGATCTTACTATTACTGTTAAATTCCCTTTATATACTTTTCAAAAAAATCTGAGAAAAACAATTACAAATAAATAACAAAGGATTAAGAAGTCTTCAATTGCAATATATTAACTTTTGATAAAACAGAACTACGAACATTCATTGTCGATTGGATTAATCATCTTGTTATAAGGTTATAAAATCTTCAATATCAAAACCTCTAAATCAGAAGAACCGCGAAGATTACACCAAGAATTGTAGATCCAGCTGATCTAACACCGACACCTTCAAACTCAGTGACTGATTGAACTGAACTCAAGTCGCTTGTAGCTGATACAGCACTAGTGGCAGCGTTATTTCCACCAGCCTCTTTAGTTGTTTCAGATTCAACAGAATCTTTGGTTGTCTCCTTAGCGCCTTCTTCAGCACCAGTAGCACCAGTAGCACCAGTAGCATCAGTAGCACCAGTACTGGTCTTGGTGACACCAGGCTTCTGAGTCGTCTCAGTAACAGTTGTCTCGCAGTAGGTAGTATATGTTGCTGCAACACCTTTAATTGTGGTGGTCATGACGGTAACACCTGTTGTCTTCAACGACTCACTGCAGATTTTTTCAGAACAGGATGTCACAGTTATAACGGTAGTGCTTGGCTTTGGTGACTCTGTTGGGCAGTAAGTGGTGTATGTAGTAACAACACCTGAAACAGTCTCGGTGACAACAGTAACCCCGGTAGTCACATCCATTGTGGAGCAAACGTCATCACTGCACGATGTAACGGTAATCACAGTAGTGGACTCTTCTTTCTCAGTGATTGTTGAGGTACTATTGACGTAAGATGTCAATGATTCCGAAGAGGCAAACGAGGCACTTGAATCACCGGACGTAGAAAGTTCAGTGGTTAAAGAGTCAGAAGATGGGAGACTGGAGGAGACAACAGAAGAAGCAATAGATGAGGAGCTAGACTCGTCGTCAGAAGTGATAGTACTGACAAGAACCCAAGTTTGTTCTGCTCTCTTCACAAGTCTTTCATCTGGTGAGGTAATAACCAAACGTGCAGTGGATGACCATGATGACCCAGACTCAATGTCACCCCCAAAACGAATCTCCAATATATCAGTTTCAGCAATTTCAGAGTCCAAAGAAATAATAATAGATTCCGGTGTCACATTGATATTAGCCGAAGGAAGGTCTTCATTGTTCACTCTTACAGATGCATCAGTGTAAA